>PIJE02003972.1:19348-31008 GCA_002895965.2 Coryphaenoides rupestris
TCTTGCTCAGGGACACCTCCACACTTAGCTAGGAGGAGCAGGTAGGGTTAGGTGGTGTCTTGCTCAGGGACACCTCCACACTTAGCTAGGAGGAGCAGGTAGGGTTAGGTGGTGTCTTGCTCAGGGACACCTCCACACTTAGCTAGGAGGAGCAGGTAGGGTTAGGTGGTGTCTTGCTCAGGGACACCTCCACACTTAGCTAGGAGGAGGAGGAGCGAACCAGCAACCTTCTTGTTGCCAGACAACCGCTCTTATACCTCCTGAGCTACTCCCACATTCCGAAGGACAAAAGGGAGTGTGTTAAATGCAAAAGCAGCACATTTGTATTGATCTATCCGTATTTTGTGAGGAGGATAATCTGACATCAGTGCATTATTTTCTCGTTTATGTTTGATTGCCATTATTAGTGACGAAAACAGCTATTGCTGCAATGTGTGCGTAACGGTAGCTTGAGCATTTTCAGCTGCTGACTTATGAAAACCGACGTTGGCGGCAAAGTAGGCAACATTACCGCTTCACCGCTAGTTAGCAACAGCGAGAGATGAATTAGCATCGCAAACGCGCACGGAACACATGATGCAATCCCCACCGAGCAGCCGACCGGGAGCAAGGAAGGAGAAAGGAAGGCGGATGGGTTTCATTACGGGGTCGCTGCAGACACCTCTGACAGGCGGCTCAAACCGCTGACTTTATGGGTTCCTTCAAGCGACAGGGAATTTCCACGGGGACTCTCCCTCCCTCCCTCTCTCCCACCCTCCCTCCCTCTCTCCCTCCCTCCCAACCCACCCTGTTGCCGGGCCTCGGCACACACCAGTGATTCCAGAAATCCCTCCCTGAAAACCTCGTGTGGGTGAGGCGAGAGTGTATTTCCATCATGTTAATAGACTAGGGTGTGGGCGCGCACCCTGTGAAAACCTGGCAACCCCGGGCAGTTAACTTAGGCGTCATTTCCAGCCAGAAGTGGAACCAGAACCACAGCGATTTTGGCTCAGAGACGGCCGACTAGACCTACGCCCGAGTCTGGCTTTCCCTGGGGGGGGTGTGTGCTTTGGTCGGACCTCCAAGAACCCAGGAAGCCTCCAAGCCGACCTCCGATGGTTCCACTACTCCCTACTGCACTCGAGTGGAAATTAAAGACACGCGCTATGACTAAACAGACCCATGAGGGGGGATGGAGGGCTGGATTATAGACCGGTGACAGCACTCTGAAAACGTAACATCAACCGTGGAAAATGGATTATGTTTTCAATAAGTGGCGGGCTCCGCTTCTTGAGATTGACTCATCGACTCGTGCGGTTCGCTTTCCCCCCTCGTCAGTGTGCGCCGAACGAGGGAGGTTCGGTGCAGTGCATCGGTTTGGGTCTTCCAATCCTCGATTTGTTAAATTCAGTTTTAGGAGGTGGCGGCGGTCGACTCGGCGTAATACCGCGGTGTCTCTCTGCCGCCGCGTCTCGGTGAGGAACGCGTCACGGATGCCGTTGACCGTCCGTCCTGCCGCCACCCTCAGATCCTGCCTTTGGCGAGCAAATGTCAACCGGTGTTCTCCTCTCTCTCTGGTCGTCAAACGGATGCCGTCTGAACAAACCCCACGGTGCCTGAGCAGACCTCCCGCGTCTAAACAAACCTTCCGCGCTGGCCGCTCCCCGAGAACCACACAGATCCTAACGAGGGGGAATATAATCCGACTCATTTCAAATGGGAAATCCCTGCCTCGTGCACTTTTCTGATCGCCGATGGTCATCGTGTGCGCGTGTTCTGCGTTGGATATCTTTTCGGCGTATATTCTCCGACATTTTAAGGAGGAAAAGGTTGCGCAGACTTCTGCAAGCACGGCACGACAAGACGTCAAACGTCGTTTCCGCTTTGCGTATAACCGAGACGCCGTTTGCGCCAAAGACACCGACCAGACATAATACATCATGATTCCCTCGAGGCTAAGAATAGCATCAGGAGGTAACTCTGTCCCTCACCTCTGAGACTCTTGGGTGGTGATGGTGGTGGTGGTGGTGGTGGGCTTCTCAATCACCTGATGGGACTGGGGGGGGGGGGAGGGGGAGGGAGGGAGGGGAGGGACAGAGGGAGGGTATTTTTGCGTTCTGAGTTATGTATCCGCGCTCGCTGCGCATGAGTCACACTCGGCGAGATTTGTAGCCAAGTGTAGGCTAACAACAGGTGCTACGCATGCCTCATCGACTATTTTGGTCTGTCGAAGGAAGGCGGCGGGGGGAGAGAGAGAGGGAGGGAGAGAGAGAGAGAGAGAGAGAGAGGGAGGGGGTGGAGAAGAGCAGGCAGTGAGAGGAGGGAGACAGCAAGCAAGAGAGAGAAAGGGGGAGGTAGGGCCGCACCGGCGATCGAAGTTCCATCTGCCGCTACGCTACGATACGATACGAAGGGGAGGTTTCTGGGTTGACTTTATATTTCTCCGGGGTTTCAAAAAAAGGAGGGAAAGGAGGAAAGATTGAGTGTGTGTGTGTGTGTGTGTGGTGTGTGTGTGTGTGTGTGTGTGTAAGCGGACGGGGAATGGAGGCTGCCTCTCTCTCTCTCTCTCTCTCTCTCTCTCTCTCTCTCTCTCTCTCTCTCTCTCTCTCTCTCCTCAGCCTCGTCTCCTGAAGTTTGAGAAGCTCGATCTGCCCATTAGATTTATCGTCTGGAGAATACACACACACACCTATTTGGGTTGGGTATTGATTCCTGAAATGATGACCGCCTCTGACGCACACACCGGGGAAGGGGGGGGGGAGAAACACACTCTCCAGGTGTGCTTGTGTTGTGTATTTTGTGTGTGTGTTGGTGTGTGTGTGTGTGTGTGTGTGTGTGGGGGAGTGTGATTCTGATTTTAATCGGTTTGTGTACAGGACGTTCGACATCAGCACGATGTCGTGAAAGTCATCAAATAAAAAAGACAATATATCCTATAGCCTTGGGAAGTGATGAAGAGTCTGTAGGCCTATACTGTCCGTGTCAACATCAAACTCGAAGCAGGCTTTCAAAAGGTCCTTGACACCTAAGGGTGCTCCTATCAGGATGTGGTCACCCTAATGTATCGCGTAGCATGACTCAGTTATTGAACTATTCTCAACAACCCTCGATATGAAAGGGATGAGGAATATGGTGAATTGCTGACTGTTGAATTTTTGGGAGACGACGTATTCAACAGAGCGGTGCAGGGGAACGGTCTCACATATTTTGCATATTTTATAATCTGATCGGCCTTCAGAGAGCCCACCGATCAAACTATTCAGAATGAATATCGGGACGTCGACAGAACGCCTCTCCCGTGTTAACCGAGGACAGGGGACGCCTAAACCAAAAGCCTGCGTGAACTCACACATGGACACGGACTCAAACATGCAAACACACACACACACACAAATGAAATCTTGCCTGACAAATTCATCCAGCTATGCACACTGTGTGTGTGTGTGTGTGTGTGTGTGTGTGTGTGTGTGTGTGTGTGTGTGTGTGTGTGTGTGTGTGTGTGTGTGTGTGCCTGCCTGTGTGTGCATGTGTGTGTGTGCGTGTGTGTGTGAGTGTGGGCTGCTGCGGCTATCCCAGTGGGAAGTGATTGGACTGCCACTGCTCCCGATGCTAATGCTACTGCTGCTCCTGATGCTAATTTTCTGGCGGCTAACGCTACTGACCCCGATGCTAATGTATCTCCCGCTGCTGCGGTAGCATTACTGTGATAATACCGCTGTTGAAATATACCTGCGTGCACGACACTACACTGCACTGCACTCACTGTAATAAACTCTGAACTGAACACAATCCATACAGTCTAGTCAATATCAAATCTATAATCCATTGTGAAAATCTATAATCTCTCATTCTATACACCCATTGTTTGTTCTCCCAATGGGAAAACAAACACACTTGCACACCTCAACTCTCTCTCTATCTCTCTATCTCTCTCACCCCCTCCCCCCCCCCCTCCCTCACACACACACACACACACACACACACACACACACACACACACACACACACACACACTTGCTCACCTTAGATCTATAATCCATACTGGGCGAAATGTGTTTCTCAACAGGAGCCCTCCACCCTCTCTCTCTCTCTCTCTCTCTCTCACCCCCCCCTCCTCCGTCACACACACACACACACACACACACACACCACACACACACACACAAGGAGGGGGGCGGGGGGGGGGGGGGGGGGGGGGGTGGTTAGAGAGCGGTGCCCCTGGGTTGGGCTGTGACGTCCCCGGTCCCTCGCATGCAACCAAACCCTACTGTCCTACGGGGGAACGGTCGGGAACTACCCCGCTGGCCCCACGTCGCACACACACGCATACCTCAGGGTGTCTCTAAAGTCTACCTCACACAGACTACTGCGGGCACGGAACAACAGCACCCGTGGGACCCGTTGGAACAACCTCGATAGCCCGTCGGCGCTTAGCCAAGTAGCTCTTCTGCACGCACACACACACACACACACACATTTACACATACGGAGACATACAGTATATTCAGTGGGCGTATGGCACAAACGGGTGATTACGCCGGATGCGAACGAGCGAGCGAGATGTACGTGAACGTTGGTTAACCGACGACAACGAAGAGGAACAATAACGACGTGAAAGTGAGAAAGTGGGCTTTTCTTGGTGCGAACCCCTTTTTTACGCGAAACCACGTACACCGAATATCAGTCCAAAGGTCAGCTTTAAATAGGCTATTTAAAGTGGAAAGCACCTTGTTCATTCATGGGGGGCTACCGTCTCGACTGCCTCCCCATCGGGGGCCTAATTTCTCTCCTGGACATCCTATCTTGGCCTACCTAGCTTTAAGACGCTACCCCCCCCCCCCCGGTGTGTGTGTGTGTGCGTGTGTGTGTGTGTGTATGTGTGCGTGCGCGTGTGTGCGTGCGTGTGCATCTCCCATTCTCTCTCACAGGAGTCCTTTGTCTTCTCTGATCGGCGGAGGGACGGAGGAGAGACATGAGGGATGGCCGCCTGAGCCGAGACCCACCCGCCCGGACAGCCGCGCGCTCGGCTCGGCGTTCAAACGTCTCCATGGCAAAGCGGACGTGAGCGGAATACCGACGAGGAGACGAGACGGGCAGGCGGAGAGAAGCCTCGTCGACTCCCCCTCTCTCTCTCTCTCTCTCTCGCACACACACACACACACACACACACCACACACACACACACCCGTTTAGCGCAACACACACACACACACACACACACACCGTAATCTGTATTGCCTTTTTTATTCTTTTTTATAAAGTTGCGTTTATAGATGCAGGGAAGTTGGTTTACTGTCCCCCTTTTTTTATACTGGAAGGTTCCTGAGGACACCTGACGAGAGGCTGTGTGCGTGTGTGTACGTGTGTGTGTGCGTGTGTGTGTGTGTGTGTGTGTGTGTGTGTGCGTGCGCGTGTGTGTGTGTGTGTGTGCCAAACAGAGGTTGGATCCACACGCAACATGCGTTCAGGTTGACCTGCAGCCACGCACGTTAAGACGCATAAATGTGTACACACATACAGACACGCACACACACACTCTCTCACACACACACACACGCACACACACACACACACACACACACACACACTGAGAAGCTTGTGGGTTCAGATCCCCCTTCGCCATGCGGCAGGTCCGGGCCCAGCAAGTCCGAGCTGCCCCGGGTTTGAAGTGCACCTGTTTCGGTGGGAAGCCAAGAACCAGAACAAGAACCAGAACCAAATAAAGTCTCAGCCCCCTGCCGTCCTACAAAGCAGGCCAGTCCGGGTCGTCCGGGTCCGGGTCCGGGTCCGAGTCCGACCCCCCTGCCCTGTACCACCAGTACCAGGGGAAGGGGGTACCAGGGATAAGTGGACCAGCAACCCCCGTCGTCTCATCATAACCATCAGGGACGGCCCAAAATAGCCCCGGTGTTCCGCTGCCAACACCGGAGTTGCTGCCTACTGCTGTTCAAAATAAAAATCACAGCGATCCCTGGTCCAGGAGGTCTTACTGGTCACTGGTCACCTCTAGCCACCCCATGTAGACTGCTAGAGACTAGAGACTAAAGACTAGACACTAGAGACTGCTAGAGACTATAGACTACAGAATATAGACTAGAGACTGCTAGAGACTATAGACTATAGATTAGAGACTGCTAAATAATGCTAGAGACTGCTAGAGACTATAGACTAGAGACTGTAGACTAGAGACTGCTAGAGACTAGAGACTAGAGACTAGAGACTGTAGACTAGAGACTGGAGACTGCTAGAGACTAGAGACTATAGACTAGAGACTGCTAAAGAATGCTAGAGACGGCTAGAGAATATAGACTAGAGACTATAGACTAGAGACTACAGACTGCTAGAGACTAGATACTGATAGAGACTAGAGACTGGTAGAGACTAGAGATTAGAGACTACAGACTGGTAGAGACTACAGACTGGTAGAGACTAGAGATTGGTAGAGACTGGTATACAGTAGACTAGAGACTGCTAGAGACTACAGACTGGTAGAGACTAGAGACTGGTAGAGACTGCTAGAGACTACAGACTGGTAGAGACTAGAGACTACAGACTGATAGAGACTAGAGACTACAGACTGTTAGAGACTAGAGACTGGTAGAGACTGCTAGAGACTACAGACTGCTAGAGACTAGAGACTACAGACTGATAGAGACTAGAGACTACTAGAGACTACAGACTGCTAGAGAGTAGGGACTGCTATAGACTAGAGACTGCTATAGACTAGAGACTACTAGACTATAGACTACAGACTGCTATAGACTAGAGACTACTAGACTATAGACTACAGACTGCTATAGACTAGAGACTACAGACTGCTATAGACTAGAGACTACTAGACTAGAGACTAGAGACTACAGACTGCTAAAGACTAGTCTACTAGAGACTACTAGACTAGAGACTAGAGACTGCTATAGACTATAGACTACTAGAGACTATTAGAGACTATGGACTAGACTATGGACTACAGACTATTAGAGACTACTAGAGACTACAGACTGCTAGAGACTATAGACTAGAGACTACTAGACTACTAGAGACTATAGACTACTAGAGACTACTAGACTACTAGAGACAACTAGAGACTACTATAGACTATAGACTATAGACTACTAGAGACAACTAGCGACTACTAGAGACTATAGACTACTATAGACTACTATAGACTACTATAGACTACTAGAGACTACTAGAGACTACTAGAGACTACTAGAGACAGTCTACATGTCAAGTCATCGGGGGAGACGTGCGCACCGTGGATCACCGACACGGAGACCGGATCATCCCGTTCACGGCTCCGTTACAACAAGGACAGCCTTCACCACGGATCATCATCATCATCATCATCATCATAATAATAATATATCATTATTATTATTATTATTATTATTATTATAACACAGCATAACACGTAATAGAGCCCATAATAAATAATAATCATAAATAATAAATAATAAATAATAAAGAATAAATCATAAATAAGAACCACCCTGAGACACTGAGAGACACTGACCGTTAGTGGAGGACTACACCTCCTGGTACCGTCCGGTCTGGTCCACCGGGACAAGGCTGGCTGGTGCTGGTACTGGTACTGGTGGAGGTGGTACTGGTGTTACTGGTGGTGGAGGTCCAGTCCAAAAACGACTCCTCCCTTCCTTCCTCCGACAAATATAGACTGCTGCTGGGACTGGACGGCTCCGGTCTCCGCTCTCCCGCCACTACCCACCCCGGCTCAGGTCTGTCTCCGGTCTCTCTCACCACCCACCGGTCCGCGGTTGGCGGGTCTCGGCTCTCTCTCCGGGTCTCTCTCCGGTCTCTCTCTCTCCGGGTCCGGGTGTCTCTCCGGGTCCGGGTCTCTCTCTCTGCGTCTTGTCTCTCTCTCTCCGGGTCTCTCTAAAGTTCTCGGGTCTCCGGGTCCGTTTCCCCAGAACCCTCTCGACCGAGGAGGAGGAAGAGGAGGAGAGGAGGAGGAGAGACGCTCAAATAAGACGGACTGACAGACGGTCCGTCGGTCTCTCTGTCGGGTCCCTGGTCCAGGTCTGTCGGTCTGTCTGTCGATCTATCGGTCCCAGGTCTCAGGTCCAGGTCTATCGGTCCCAGGGTCCTAGATATATCAGTCCCAGGTCCCAGATCCAGGTCCTTCCTAAAAACCTTAACTGCGGCGTCCCAAGTTCATCCAAACGGGGGTCAAAAAGCTCTCCTCAGACTGTATAATAATGTCTAATAATGTATGATAATGATGTATAATAATGATGATAATGTATGATAATGATGGTAATACTGATGATAATGTGTAATAATGATGATAATAAGGTAGATTGGAGGTGTCGGTCCGGTCCTTGTGCTCGCTGGGACCCTCGAACCCGTGTCCTGACGCCAGGGGTCCTGCTCAACACTGACGTCCGGGAGCTGGGAGGGTCTGGACTTACCACTGGAGGGAGGGAGAGGGAGAGAGACATAGAGACACACGGAGAGAGAGAGAGAGAGAGCGGGAGGGAGTGGGAGTGGGCAAAGAAAAAGGGGGAGGGCCATGCCTCACATTCTCTGAATTGCTCCACCCCCCTCCTCCCTCCCTCCTCTCTCTCTCTCTCTCTCACTCTCTCGCTTTCCCTTTCTCTCTCTCTCTTTTTCTCTCTCTCTCCTCCTCCTCTCTCTCTCCCTCTCTCTCTCTCTCTCTCTCTCCTCCTCCTCTTTCTATCTTCCCCCTCCTTCCCTCCCTCCCCCCCTCTCTCTCTCTCTCTCTCTCTCTCTCTTCCTCTCCTCCTCTCTCTCTCCCTCTCTCTCTCCCTCTCTCCTCCTCCTCTCTCCCTCTCTCTCTCTCTCTCCCTCTCTCCTCCTCCTCTCTCTCTCTCCCTCTCTCTCTTTCCCTCTCTCTCTCCTCCTCTCTCTGTCTCCCTCTCCCCCCCTCTCTCTCTTCCTCTCTCTCTCTCTCTCTCTCTCGTCTCTCTCCCTCTCCCCCTCCTCTCTCTCTCTCTCTCCCTCTTTCTCTCTCCCTCCCTCTTTCTCTCTCCCTCTCTCTCTCTAGTTCTTGTAGTTCTTGTAGTTCTTGTAGTACTTCTAGTTCTTGTAGTTCTTGTAGTTCTTGTAGTACTTGTAGTTCTTGTAGTACTTGTAGTTCTTGTAGTTCTTGTAGTACTTCTAGTTCTTGTAGTTCTTGTAGTTCTTGTAGTTCTTGTAGTTCTTGTAGTTCTTGTCATCTCTTATGCCAGACCTCCATGTTGCAATGGAAACATGATGTGATGCAGTAATAAGCAGATTATGTGGATTTATTCTGATTTGAAATAAGCTGCTTTTACAGCATCAATATAATCTACAACCATCTACAAACCAATACAACTTCTTACAAACTCTTCCTATCTAATCTACTCTTACATTTAGTTAAATAGCAGAATCTAACAATTTAAGAAAGGAGTGAGATTGCTCGCTTGTTGCTAAGATTCAAAACCAGGAACCTTATTGTGCCCAAAGTGTGTATTTCAGTCTCCGTTCAATCATCCCCGCTGGGATCGGTTCCATAATCCCGAAACACCCTCACCTTCGCAATCCAGACTCTCCAGAATGTTCTGACGGGACTCAGGTGTCCTTCGCCCGTCGACGCCGCAGAGCTCTTCAGATATTTAATTTTTCGGCGTTGGAAATTATTAACGACAAAACGAAATTTCGGGAGTCGTTTCACTGGAAATCCGCCAGCCTTTTCCGGAGTTTAGATTTAGTATTTAGAAAATAACGATTCAAGATGAGCTTTTGAAACCCTCAAGGACTACGCTGTTGCAACGTCTTACGATAATTATAATCGCCAGGTTCTTCCCGTGAACACAATGTGAGAATATGCGGCACGCATGAATAAATATGATGTAAAAGGCCCATCCGCCACCATCTGTTGGCCACTCACTGACTAATGGCTTATCGCTTACCTGCCTGACTGCCTGTCTTTTTCTGTCTGCCTGTCTGTCTGCCTCTCTGTCTGTCTGCCTGCCTGTCTGCCTGCCTGTCAGTTACAACACACCATAACCCTGTAGGAGGTCTGCACTAAAGCCATCCACCCCAATCTGCCCGTTCGTTCATCCATCCATTCATGCGCGGCTCCTGTTGTGTTGGTGGCGGACTGGCTGGTCCACCCCCCCCCCCCCCTCCCGTCAGCCATGAGTGAGTCAGCCAGACCAGACACCCCCACCCAGGAACCTCCTCGCCTGCTCCACCCAATTGTGTCTCGTCTCCACCCACCAACCCAAGCCTCGCCCGGGGGGTCCTGTTGTTTTGCCCCGCTTGCTATTATCTACTCCTCATTAGTCGTTTAGCGAGATGCAATGTTTTTTGTCCGCGGCAGTCGCTCAAGGAGGTAAGAGCGGGGAAGAGTCCACCATCAGGGAAGGTCGCCGGTTCAAATCCCTAAGCTAAGTGTCGAGGTGTCCCTGAGCAAGACGCCGCCTTAACCCCACGACTGCTCCGTGACGTGTTGGTTGTTTGCCTTGCACGGTTGGCGCCGCCGTCGGTGTGTGAATGGGTGATGTACTGTAAGTCAAACCCCCCCCCAACCCCCCCCCCATCTCCTGCCACTCATCCAACCAGAACATTGGATTACATTAGTCAGTGGCTTGACAAATGCTGTCAAAAACAAATGCAACCACAGGCGTCTGCAAGGTATTTGCGGCGCGCAGCGGGGTCACGGTATACTGTAGGTAGAGGAGAATGCTTTGGCGATACGGACATCTTACATATTATATTTATATCGATGACCTGTTGGCTTCCCCCATTAAAGGAAACATCTGTAGAATGGCCAAGCTGACTCCAAGGCTGCCCCACTCCCACTCCCACTCCCACACCAGCCTCTGTAGCGGCAGGCGAGACAAACATCTCAGCGAGACACCAAACTGACATCTACAGACACTGCAGGTGGGAGAGAGAGGGAGGGAGGGAGGGAGAGAGAGAGAGAGAGAGAGAGAGAGGAGAGAGAGAGAGAGAGAGAGAGAGAGAGAGAGAGAGAGAGAGAGAGAAAGAGAGGGAGGGAGGGAGGGGGTTTAATATTCATGAAGGTCGTGGATGAGAGCTAAAACAATGCCAAGGAGAGGATGAGGAGGAGGAGGAGGAGGAGGAGGAGGAAGAGGAGGAGGAGGAAGAGGGAGAGGAGGGGAAGGGGGGGGAGGAGGGGAGGAGGAGGAGGGGAGGAAAGAGAGAGAGGGAGGAAGAGAGAGAGAGAGAGAGGAGAGAGAGACTAGGAAGGAAATATAGAGGAGAGGGAGGGAGAGGGGGAGAGGAGAGAGACACATGGAGAAAGGAGAAGGAGGTGGAGAGAGAGAGAGACACCCGCAGACACACAGAGGGGATGAGTATTCCTACATGATCACGGAGTCAGAGAACAAAACAGAGAGCAAACCACACACACACACACACACACACACACACACACACACACACACACACACACACACACAGAGAACTCACCTGCATCTCAGACCCAGGAGAACGGTTAAATACAAAGATACACACACACACACACACAACACACAAACCACACACACATACAACACACACACACACACACACAACACATAAACACATAGTCGCAGATGGACAGGTGCGTGCGCACACACACACGCACACACACACACATGCACACACGCACGCACACACACACACAAACGCACACATCTCACAGGTGCACACGTTACATCTCACTTTTT
>PIJE02003973.1:6043-30988 GCA_002895965.2 Coryphaenoides rupestris
AAAGAGGGAAGAGTATGTGTGTTTCAGTCATGCATAGGGGGAGGGTTGTCGGGCCTGCGCCGTACTGTGTATTTGTGGGGGGGGGGTTGTGGCACAACAAGACAACACTTGTTAGTGTCCAGTGTGGTTCCCTGTAACCTCGACCAATGCCGTGAGATGAACCGTGAGAAAAACTCACAGGGCCTTTTATGATGTGATTGTATGATGTGATAATGTGATTTTACTTCTTGTGTGATTATCTTGACACCGGTCCGGTGTTAAAACTTTTTGCCATTTTCTTTTCTTGTAGTGATTGTATGTGGGCTGTATTACTGTTGCTTTTGTCTTAGGGCTGCATGAAATTGTAATGTGAGATATTTTGTTGATTTCTTTTATGATGTGATTGTATGATGTGATAATGTGATTTTATTCTTGCTGTAAATTGTCTGTGATTATCTTGAAAAGCACTATGCAAAATAAATGTATTACAAAAATAACAATTAATATTATTCAAAGATCACAGTTACAGTCTCAAAGGGCTTCACAAGCCCACCCTTTACAACTCCCCCTGAACTTACACCATGCCGTCATATCTGCCGGATGGGCCGATTTAACTGAATAAAAACTCAACCACAAATGTATGAGTGTGTGCCAGAATCTGGAAGCCATGGAAACACAGGCTGCATGAAATACATTGTCAATTAATGATTGACAATCACTTGCTCAAATGGTTTCACATCAGACCAGGAAGCTTGTTGCTAGCACAGGTTGAGCTGCGGTGTTGTGAGTGAGATCATTGTCTGGTATTGTGTAAGCGGGCTGCTTGTATATGCTGACTCCTCGGCTAGCTTGAAATGGATGCTTGTGTAACCTTGTTGTTCTGAAGGCGGCCGAATCGAGGAAATGTTTACTGGCGTTTCTCTGACACAGTGGAGGTCTCCCACCCTCTCTCCAGGGAACAGGTGGACCCCTCCAACCCCTCACGCACGCACACACTCACACGCACACACTCACACACGCACTCACACATGCGCAGACACGTACAGAACAAGCATGCAGACTTGCACATGCATGCAGACACACACACACACACACACACACAAACAGGCTCACATACACATGCAGGCACGCACGCAAACACACACATGCATGCATACGCACACACAAAAACACACACACACACACAGTTACACCCACTTCCATACACACTTAAAGGTGTAGATGTTTCCACAGATCCTTATAAATGCACACACACACACACACACACACACACACACACACACACACAGCACGCAGATCATTATTATAGAACACTGTGGAGATGTTTTCGTTCTTATTTCTGATTCCACAATGCTTTGCGCGTGTGACGTGTGCTGCTGTGGGCGGGGCCACACACACACACACACACGCACACACACACACACATTCTCCCTAAGCTCCGGTGTGAACCCGCTGACAGCGACCCACCCAGAGCCAAGCTGTGAGGAGGCCCTTCTAGATGCCACTAAGCTCCCCACCACCCAAACACACTCTCCCTTGCACCCCTGGGTGCACCCTCCTCTCTCTCTGTAAACCAGCAGAAGAGGCAGGGTTTCTAAACAACCATCCACGGCTGCCTCAGACAATTAGTATCTGCGATGTCATCGAGGGATTCAATACCAGCGGTGAAACAGCATCTACTGTTAAATCCAAGATGCATCTTTAGGAGTTAAAAGGATGGAGAGGGAGATTCAGTGTCAGTATGCCTCCCCTAAGATGTTGAGGAAAAACACACACAGACGTAAATGTTTTGGCACGGTGAAGGACCTCGGCAGCCATGACGCCAGGAAGAGGATTAATGATTTCTCCCAACAACAAGGAAGCGCCTCCTTTGTTGACCCAGGGAATGGTCAAGTTTGGTTGGTCAGGAGAGTCAGGTTTATTTATACAGCCCTTATATATATCTCAATTATAGTCACACAGAGCTTCAATGGCCCACAATGAATGGTCCCCAAGCCTCATAAAGCATCACACGGAAGGCAAGGAAGAAGCCCAGTGTGGGAAAATTTTAAAGGAGGTGGGTTTCTTCTATGATGGCAAGGTGAGGGTGGGGAGGTGGAGGGGAGGAGAGAGGAGAGGAGGTGGAGGTGGAGGAGAAGAGAGAGGAGGAGACGAGGAGGAGGAGAAGGAGGAGGGAGGAGAGGAGGAGGAGGAGGAGATGAGGGAGGAGAGGGAGGAGAGAAGGGGAGGAGAGAGAGAGGAAGAGGGAGGGAGGTGTATGAATGGGTGAATGTGAGGCAATACTGTCAAGAGCTTTGGATAAAAGCGATGATATAAATACAATCCATTTACATTGACTGCAGATGTGTGCACTGCAGCTGTTTTGTGACTTGCATGCAGACGTGTGCACTGCAGCTGTTTTGTGACTTGCATGCAGATGTGTGCACTGCAGCTGTTTTGTGACTTGCATGCAGATGTGTGCACTGCAGCTGTTTTGTGACTTGCATGCAGACGTGTGCACTGCAGCTGTTTTGTGACTTGCATGCAGATGTGTGCACTGCAGCTGTTTTGTGACTTGCATGCAGATGTGTGCAGCTGTCTTGCACGTCAACATCACTTCGATGGCTTTTTTTGTCCATTCTTAAGGCTGTTCCATACTCCGCGAGACGCGAGAACTTTCGTCTCGCACCTAGTGCCCCATGCCGCGCTGCTCTCTCTGCTCTCTCTCTTCTCGCCTCCTCTCCATCCGAAAATGAGTCCTTCTTTGTCTTCTCTCGCAGGACCCTAGGTCAGGTGTTCTCCATCGCAAGTGACCCGTTCCTCTCTCGTCTCTCTCTCCGCCGTCCTCTGTGCGACCACCTTCCCTCAGTCAGCCTCGCCGGGCCCGTGAACTTTGTTCTCCAGCGTGCGGGTCTTATGTCTCCGATCCCAGAGAACGCTAATGTGTGATTGGTGACGGGCGGCCAAGACGGGGGTCTGTTGAAGGTATGCGTTTGCCCGGTGTGGTTAATGGCAGGGCCTTTCGCCGCCAAGTCACTCAGGGCAAGAGTTTTCCTCTCCTGCTGTGGGCGGGGCGTTTGGAGTTGGAGTGTCTCCGGGCGGCAGGTATGGTGAGAATGTCAGAGGGGCTGGTGTCACGGGAGAACATTTCTGTTGCTTGTTCTTTACGGATGTCCAGGCGCAAGTGCAAAAATCCTTCCAGGCACAAGAGATGACACGCTCCGGAGAGGTGACGTGTGTGGAACATGACGGAGCCCTTATCGCACTGTCGAGTTTCATGCGAGGACGATAGGGGTTGTATCGAGGTGAGTTGGAAGGCGGGGTGTGGGAGAGCCAGGACGTGCGCACGGGTCAGCAGGCGGGCGCGGCACTGGAGGAAGACGCCGACAAGGAGGTCCAGAGGGGACGAGGAGGTTATTTTAGAACAATCACTTTCTTGGCTCCAGGCGTCGGTGTGGGTGTGTATTTGTGACAAACACTGGTTGTAGTCAGGGGAGCTCTCACTGTGGTATATGTGGATGTGTGTGTGCGTGTGTGTGTATCTGTGTGTGTGTGTGTGTGTGTGCTTGTGGTCCTGCTCGGCGCTCTCCGTTCGCTTTAGATGCCTGTGTGTGGTGCTGGGATGCCAAGGTAGACGTACATTCAAAATCAAGATGTCATGTAGGTGTTACATATTGTGTGTGTGTGTGTGTGTGTGTGTGTGTGCGTTTGCGGATGTGGATGTGTGTGTGTATGTGGGGTATATGTGGATGTGTGTGTGGTATATGTGGATGTGGATGTGTGTGTGTATGTGGGGTATATGTGGATGTGTGCATGTGTGTTTGTGTGTGTTTATGCTGTGATTTGGTGCTTAAGATACACACACACACACACACACACACACATCTTTACACACATACACACCAAAAATAGGGGTACAAGATCAGGTCTCCAGCGCCTGGCACGCGACATCACTCCTTCAGAGTAAAAGCCCCCCCCCCACCCCAGAACCTCTCGTCATCCTCAATCAGGACCCTCAACCCAGTTCAGTCCCTTAGCTTTAGAATGTGGCCTCCGTGCCGGAGCCTGCACACCGCCGGCCCAGTGATGAGCAAAGAGCATGCCAACAGTAGCTGGCCTGGCCTGGCGGGGGCAACAGTAGCTGCCCTGGCGGGGGCCCGGTCATTGTGCTCACGCCACCTCGGGGCCCCTCCAGCAGAGTATAAAGCCAGCTGCTGAAGGCATCAGCAGGAACCTGGTACACACCGTAGCTGAGGGGTGTGTGTGTGTGTGTGTGTGCCTGCGTGTGTGTATGTGTGTGTGTGTGACAGTGTGTGCCTGTGTGCGTGCATGTGTGTGTGTGTGTGTGTGTTCTGGCTGAGCTGTTAGGCCGTGGGCCAACAGGAAGGTTGAACAGTTGCCCGGCGCAAGAAGTCGTGAGAGAGAGGGAAGGAGAGGGAGAGGAATCGGAGTAAGAGCCGGCAAGTCGATAAACCTCAGAAAAAAGAGTAGACGAGAATGCAAGCAGCGAGCGGACACAGAGAGAGAGACACAAACGCCACGCAAAGCACAGAACACGCAGAGACACTGGTTACCAGGACCATGTCGAACTTTCGTATGCGGTGACTTCGCCTGTCTTTGTATAAAGTAAATGTTGACCCCGCCGCGCCTCGCCAAACCCCCTCATACATGTTGCAGGCCTTCATGTCTTTTTGGTTGTGTTTTGTGTTGTTGGTTTGTGTTGTTCTGTCTCCCACTGCTGTTTTCATTCTCCTACTTCTCAGATGTGCTCACCTGCTTCCAGTCATCAATCAAATCAATCACCACCACCTGTTCCGGATCTCCCATCAGCCATTCCCCACACTCGCAAACACAAACACACTTCAGCGCACACATCCGCACACACACTCTCGCGCGTATCCTCCGCACAACCGGCGGACCGCCGCACAACACAAGTAGCGCTGGACGGCGGGCCGAGATAAGAAAGAGAGAGCCCTCTATGGCGGTGATGATGGTGATGATGCTATGGAGCACACACACACACGCACATACATGGGCTGCATGCCAATAGCCATACTAGCAGTACTGTGCAATAGGCGAGAGTAGAATGTAGGACTCCAAAATCAGATTTCCACATATTATACAAAAATTAGGATACTAAAAAGTACAAAATTCATAGTGTGCAGTCAAACATGCATACCGTAGTAAAAACATGCATACTTTTGTCTCGCATACTAGTACATACAGTAGTACACATTGTGGTTCGTAGTCCCTTTCAGACGCAGCCATGGAGAATATGGAATGGATGGTATGAGATGGGATCTGGTGAGTAACAGGAAGTCACAGAGGAGGACTTCCTGTCACACCGTGGTGGTGGTCCGTGGGGCTGCTTACCTTGGCCAATGAGACGTTGAGGCTGGGGTGGGTGACCCGGCAGGGGATGAGGAGGGGCTGCCCCATGGTCATGTAGAGCACATCAGGCCCGCCCAGCCCTCTTACAAATGGCTGCTGGCTGTCTGAAACCCAAGCACTTCGGTCAGGCACACAACAACAACAACAACAACAAAATCAACAAGATGGATAGGCCTAATGGCGGTGCGTTGTTCTGACTCACAGAGCTACTCCATCTCGTCCTCTAATTGTTTAAAACCTGGTCACAAAGCACATTGAAATTGTGTGGTCGCTCTCACAATTTAGCTGCGGTTGTATCACACACAAACACACACACGCACTGTCTCTACCCCTCCCTCCCTCTCTCTCACACACACACACACACACACACACACACACACACACCCACACACACACCACACACATCAACACACACACACACAACACACAACACACAACGGCGAATCACATCAAGCAAACATGCTAATATTCACTTTGAGTATGTTAGAGCGAGCCTGAGCCTTTTAGTTTGCTAAGATGGTTTTTAAGAGAATCTTTCATCACCACACACACACACACACACAAAGCAGTATTGTCGAGGATCAACAAAAGTAAACACATCCGTGGGCTCTCAGAGAAAGCGGTTCCTGAAGAGTCCTCGAGGACGAGAGGCGAGCGCTCCGCAGTCAACAATAAACACACGTTGGCTTGTTTGTGTCTTTTTGAGGCAATCAAACAAGCCCCTGCTTCTTGTCGTACATGCAGTGCCATTGAAAAGCCTTGGTGTTGCTCTCTCTCTCTCTCTCTATCTCTCTCTCTCACCCGCTCTCTCTGTCTCTCTCTCTCTCTCTCTCTCTCTGTCTCTCTCCCTGCATTGTTTGGTCAGTGCTCCGTAGTGTTATTCAAGGAAAGCAAATCTCTGAACATTCAAACAAAAGTACCCCAAGGACTAGTGGACACTGGGCTTCCTCCCCCCCACGCGGGCTTGGGAGTGTGTGGTGGTGGGTGGGGGTGGTGAGAGGGTGGTGGTGGTGGTGGTGGTGGTGGTGGTGTTGGTGGGGGGGGGGGGGGTGTTAGTGGGCAGGCCAAGTCTGCAGTTTAATGGACACGGCGACCCGAGCGATTGATAGCTCCCCGGGGTCCTGTTGACCAAACAGTAGCCCGCAACATGACGCTGCTGGCCTCTAGCCCAGGCCAGACGGGGCCGGATTAGTAGCTGGCTAGTGGCTAGTGGCTAGTGGCTAGTGGCTAGTGGCTTGTGGCTTGTGGCTTGTGGCTCGTGGCTCGTGGCTAGTGCGGGTGGACCAGACACGACCCAGAGGACTGGCGGAGGAGACACACACCACACACCCACCCACTCACACCACACACACACACACACACACATTTGCACGCACACCACACAAACACACACACACGTGCACATGGACGCACACACATACACACACACAGACGGACATACTTAAACGCACTCTTACACTCTCACCTTGTAGAGAGGCAACCGTGAACCACCACCACCACCACCACCTTATCCCACCACCACCTTATCCCCCACTCTTGTCTGGGTTGGTTTGGTTCGCTTTTTCTGGGACCGGGTGAAAAGAGGTAATCGGGTTTTCACGCCACCGGCGGTTGCGCATTTCGTGCTGATGCGCACCGGGCGGTGTGCGTCTTTTGTCCCGCGTGTATTGATGTTTGTGGCTTAGTGGTTGTATCCATGTTTTTCTGTTCCGGCTTGTACGGGCGCCCTATAAAAAAAAAAAAAAAAATTCGCCCCAGACTCCCCAAAAATCCACCACCCAAAAAATCCCAAAAATTATAAAAGAAAAAATCCCGCGCCCCCCCCCGTCTGCGACTCCCTCCCCCCGCACCTTATCCCCCCCCCCAATGTCCCGGCACCCCCATCCCCCAGGACAGGATGCTCCAGGCAGGGCTGGGGGGAGCAGATAAGCCCCATGCCCTGGGAACCAAAAAAACGTGCCCGGACTCTGAGCCTTTCAGCAGCCGGGCTATTCCTGTCCAGGAGGAGGCAGCACGTAAACGAAAGTACCAACAAAAAAAAAGGTTTAAATTTAGAATAAAGAGGGAGCTTGGACCGAGAAAAGACTCTGAGGGGGGTGGATAGGTGGGTGGGTGGGCGGGTGGGTCGGCGGAGGTGGAGGTGGGGGTGAGGGTGGACGTGGGTGAGACCGTGCCAGAGACATCGAGAAGGATGTGTTGTTGAGACAAGACGCCTTCAGATATAATTGGCTCACTGGCATTGGTCTGTATTTTGAGCCCACTGCATCCTGTTAGAGCCATGGGGGGACGTAAACAATGAGCATACATGAGAGAGAGAGAGACAGAGAGAGAGAGAGAGAGAGAGAGAGAGAGAGAGAGAGAGAGAGAGAGAGAGAGAGAGAGAGAGAGAGAGAGAGAGAGAGAGAGTGTGTGTGGGGACGGGCTGACTCAGTTCATATGTAAAGGTTAGAGGATGCAAGGAAGGAACAAATGAAAGGAGAAGGAGTAGACGGAATGACTCACTTTTTTCATTCATGCTAGGTCTTATATTGGCCACCATAACGTGACATCGTAACATGACACACACTGTCACGGCATCATAAATAAATAATGGCAAGTACTATTATTTAGTGCCAAGATGTACATGTAAGTGGTGGGGTTCGGAGAGGGATGGGATTCCAACCCTGATTGGGCAGAAGGGGGTGGGGGTTAAGGTGGGAAGCTGTGCAGAGTCCAGGTGAACTCTGAACAGGTGGGTCTTGAGTCTCTTGAGCTGGCGAGCGACTCTGCCGTCCCGACCTCAGCCGGGAAAGCTCATTCCACCACTGCGGTGCCAGAACAGTGAAGAGTTGGGACTTGGCAGAGCGATGTTTGCCTGTTCTTAGTGAAGGTGGTACCAGTCGTCTAGCCGAAGTTGTTGACCCGAGTGCTTGAGCTGGGGGCGTGGGGTCTGACTAATGCTTGGATAGGTTTGGTAGGGGCGGTTCCGCTGACAGGCATTTCAGGGCCTCGCATGACCTATCTCAGACTTCCTGCTCTGCTGGCCATACACACACACACACACACACACACACCAATACATACCGTATAAGATATGAGACATTGTTGATGGAGCAGCACAGCTCTGTTACAAAGCTGACATGAGGTTGCAGTGTGTGTCTCTCGCCCGGCCGTGCACCCCACCCTCCCTGCATTCCCCCCCCCCCCCGTGCAGCCGCAGCCAGAGGCCCTCACCTGTGACGTAAACGTAGACGGCGATCTGCCGGCTGGTGCGGTTGCGGTAGCGGCAGCGGAAGGACCCGGTGTGAGCCACCAGCGCCGGGCCGAGGGTCAGGCGGCTGCAGTAGTGCTGGCCCGTGCGCCCGCAGCGGGACTCTTCCTGCCGCAAGCCGCTCTGCGCCGCCGCTACACCGTCCGGGAGCGCCCACGACAGCTCCCTGCGGCCCCTGGGGAGCGCCACGCACATCCTCCGTCATTCGTTATTCACGATGTCATCCGTGTGTGTGTGTGTGTGTGTGTGTGTGTACAGATAGCGGCGGTACTTGTATGTATGCATGCAGTTATGTTTGTGTGAATCTATGTGTGTGTGCATATGCCTATGTACCTGTGTGTGTGTGTGTGTGTGTGTGTGTGTGCATGTGTGTGCGTGTGTGTGTGTGTGTGCGTGTGCGTGTGCATGTGCCTGTGTGTCAAAGGTTCTGGCACAAAACTGTTTTGTATATTGTTTCTTTTTCAAAATTTTTTTTTTTTTTAATTGATTTGTTGAAGTCTGTGCTTCTATTGGACGAAGATTTAACACGTCATGGAAATGACATACTTCTCTGACATTTCTGGGGCACGTTCAACCTGAATACGTTTTCTTTTGGGACGATTTCCGAGTTTTGAACAACATGTGCCAAGATGTACAATGATGTGGTGCCAGAACAGTGAAGAGTTGGGACTTGGCAGAGCGAAGGTGAAGGTGGTACCAGTCGTCTAGCCGAAGTTGTTGACCGAAGTGCTTGAGCTGGGGGCGTGGGGTCGGACCAATGCTTGGATAGTTCAAAATGACAAATATATTTTTTTCTGTCTGTGCTTCTGTTGGACGAGGATTTAACACGTCATGGAAATTATATACTTCTCTGACATTTCTGGGGCACGTTCAACCTGAATACGGTTTGTTTTGGGGCGATTTCCGGGTTTTGAACAACATGGTTCCTTGAAACTGTGCGGAACGGCTTTGAGGTACGTTTGGTGGGCGTGTCAGAGGTGTTACCCAATCAGCAGCTGCATTTTTATATAAACCCTGACGCATTAAAAACACATTGCACAGAATGGATGATCCGACTCAGATTTTGCAGTATTAATTAAGTAATTAAATTGGCCATTGGTGCAACACTTATGTAACACAACAGGGTGTTGAACCATCGTTTCTGTCTGAGAAAGAACACACCTTTGTTTCGCCCCAACATTATCAGAAGTAAATGAGACAATTAGAATTAATATTTGTGTTTATGTTTCAGTTCCCATTAGTATGTTATCGCTAGCTTGTGATTGTTAGCGCAAGTTTTTACGCCATATTGGAGAATTCAGGGAAGTTGAAGTACCGCTGTTTGGTTACAGATATTTGGGCAGATTCACACCATAACCATCTCTTTATAACAGGCAGACTGCAGGCGGTTCAGTTTTGCATTAACTTTACATATTTGTATTATTATTATCAAGTTATCAAAATAATTTGGTGCATATATTAAAACATGTATTATTCAGACATGTTTATTCTATTAAGGGAGTTTATTATTTTACAGTACATTTTACAGAGAGTAAATTGTCCTTTGTTTAATGGACAGACATACCACCCAGTTGGACAATCTCCTGCGAATGTGTAATGCCACCCATCAAAAATCGCATAGATTTAATTCCATTGTCCCCTCAGAATACTTATCGTATGTTATGTTTACACCATAATCATAATCATAATCACCTGGCCCATAATCATATGGCCTGTAAAGCCCTTTGAGACTGTAACTGTGATTAAGGGCCGTACAAATAAAATTGACTTGACTTTCTATGATACAGAAGGATGCAGTTTAACCACCTTTTGCTTGCAGGGTCCAAAGTCTTCTGTGTGTGTGTGAGAGAGAGAGAGAGAGAAGAGAGAGAAGAGAGAGAGAGAGAGAGAGAGAGTNTATGTATGCATGCAGTTATGTTTGTGTGAATCTATGTGTGTGTGCATATGCCTATGTACCTGTGTGTGTGTGTGTGTGTGCGTGTGCATGTGCCTGTGTGTCAAAGGTTCTGGCACAAAACTGTTTTGTATATTGTTTCTTTTTCAAAAAAAATGTTATTTGAATTGATTTGTTGAAGTCTGTGCTTCTATTGGACGAAGATTTAACACGTCATGGAAATTACATACTTCTCTGACATTTCTGGGGCACGTTCAACCTGAATAAGTTTTCTTTTGGGACGATTTCCGAGTTTTGAACAACATGTGCCAAGATGTACAAAGTTCTGTGGTGCCAGAACAGTGAAGAGTTGGGACTTGGCAGAGCGATGTTTGCCTCTTCTTAGTGAAGGTTGTACCAGTCGTCTAGCCGAAGTTGTTGACCGGAGTGCTTGAGCTGGGGGCGTGGGGTCGGACTAATGCTTGGATAATTCAAAATGACAAATGTATTTTTTATTTTAATTGATTTGTAGAAGTCTGTGCTTCTGTTGGACGAGGATTTAACACGTCATGGAAATTACATACTTCTCTGACATTTCTGGGGCACGTTCAACCTGAATGCGGTTTGTTTTGGGGCGATTTCCGGGTTTTGAACAACATGGTTCCTTGAAACTGTGCGGAACGGCTTTGAGGTACGTTTGGTGGGCGTGTCAGAGGTGTTACCCAATCAGCAGCTGCATTTTTATATAAACCCTGACGCATTAAAAACACATTGCACAGAATGGATGATCCGACTCAGATTTTGCAGTATTAATTAAGTAATTAAATTGGCCATTGGTGCAACACTTATGTAACACAACAGGGTGTTGAACCATCTTTCTGTCTGAGAAAGAACACACCTTTGTTTCGCCCCAACATTATCAGAAGTAAATGAGACAATTACAATTAATATTTGTGTTTATGTTTCAGTTCCCATTAGTATGTTATTGCTAGCTTGTGATTGTTAGCGCAAATTTTTACGCCATATTGGAGAATTCAGGGAAGTTGAAGTACCGCTGTTTGGTTACAGATATTTGGGCAGATTCACACCATAACCATCTCTTTATAACAGGCAGACTGCAGGCGGTTCAGTTTTGCATTAACTTTACATATTTGTATTATTATTATCAAGTTATCAAAATAATTTGGTGCATATATTAAAACATGTATTATTCAGACATGTTTATTCTATTAAGGGAGTTTATTATTTTACAGTACATTTTACAGAGAGTAAATTGTCCTTTGTTTAATGGACAGACATACCACCCAGTTGGACAATCTCCTGCGAATGTGTAATGCCACCCATCAAAAATCGCATAGATTTAATTCCATTGTCCCCTCAGAATACTTATCGTATGTTATGTTTACACCATAATCATAATCATAATCACCTGGCCCATAATCATATGGCCTGTAAAGCCCTTTGAGACTGTAACTGTGATTAAGGGCCGTACAAATAAAATTGACTTGACTTTCTATGATACAGAAGGATGCAGTTTAACCACCTTTTGCTTGCAGGGTCCAAAGTCTTCTGTGTGTGTGTGAGAGAGAGAGAGAGAGAAGAGAGAGAAGAGAGAGAGAGAGAGAGAGAGAGTGGTTGTGTGTGTGTGTGTGTGTGTGTGTGTGTGTGTGAGAGCGTGTGAGAGTGGGATCAGGAGTGAGAGCGAGAGAGAGTGTGCGTGCGTTCAATCAGCCAATCCTGCGTTGTGTTCCATCTCACCGGCAGTTGAGCCGCAGCGTTTGATTGGCCGGCAGGATCAGCTGACGACCCTCGACGTCCAGAGACGGAACGCTGAACTTCCCCCTCGGCCGCTCTCCTGCAGGAGGAACTAGAGAGCATTGGGACTCAGCGCACAGGAATGTGAGGCAGACGGCTCCATCTCTTCACCGGCCGCTCTGCAGCAGCGCCTTCGTTTTGAATTAACCTCGTCCTCCGTCAGCACCCGGTTCACCCACCCACCCACCATGCACCACCGATCACAGACAAACAAACAACAACAATCCAACCCAGCCAGCGATGATATTCTGGGCCAAATAAGACTACAGTATATGACTTTGCACCACGTGCACCCCGGGGGGTGGCGGACCACTTGACAACTGGTGCGTGTGTGTGTGTGTATGTGTGTGTGGTAGAAATGCGTAAGCAGTGGTCCTGCCCTGTTATTCATCTCATAAAAATGGCGCGGACCTGAGGTTTAGATGAAGAAGGCTCCTGGTGTGTGTGCGTGTGTGTGTGTGTGTGAGAGACCACCCTTCCTTCCTGTCCACACAGCTTCAGGGGAAATGTCATTCAGAGAAGAAGTCCTTGAGTCTTTAAACTTGGTGTGTGTGTGTGTGTGTGTGTGTGTGTGTGTGTGTGTGTGTGTGTGTGTGTGTGTGTCTCACACTGGGCCCTGTGTCATTACAAAGCCGTCTTCATTCAGCGTCATGGATCCCTGTGTGTGTGTGTGTGTGTGTGTGTGTATGAGGTGATCCAGAGTTGGCTCACACTCGGCCTCAGCTATTCTCCCTCCATTATTTTTCCTTCATGCACACGCAGGCACACACGCGCACAAACACACACACACACACACACACACACACTGAGGCTGATTCTCAGTCGGTATCTTTTTTTTCTTTTTTTCTTTTTTTTGGTGCACCGTTCCTGGAGGTAGGCATACTGCAATACCAGGTCGAGCCGTGGAGTGGACGGAGCAAGCCCCTATTCCATCTCCCAGTTCCAAAAATCAATTTAATATATGGTCCCCGGATAGGGGACGTATCAGATATTAAACTGATAAGAACAGATACTACACTTGATCTTAGCCAAAAGGCCGAGTATCTTTTTGATGCATTTCTGAGAAATCATAGAAATATTTTTGAAGACAAAAATTGGAATCTTAGATAAGGTTTATTTAAAGGGCTTGCTGAGATATTATTATATTATTAAAACAACTGATTTATTACTGATGCTATTATTGAAGACACGTTACGTTTAATATTTGACAATTATGGGAGATACAACAAGACGAAGGCCTATGAATACAATCCGTTCAAGGACGACCTATTTACATTTAGGGCATTTACAGTATTTGAACAAACAAGAAAATATATCGATTTATTGCAATTGATTAATTTCTATACGCCATTTTTTTTAGTTGCTTTAATGCTTCTTCAATAAGTGAAGTTACGTAACGCAATATTGCAATACTGAACATTAGTTGAAATGGGTCTAACACACTGACACAGGCCTGATGGACATTTAAACATTAACATCAAGATTTAAATACACATAACGATTCCAGGAGTTTAAATTACAATCGTGAAATTTGTCAAAGGAACGACTTAGAAGCCATTGACACCAAATTGTGTCACGGCACATACAACCATCAGATAGGCCCATAGAGCTGTGGGCCTGAAGAACTGAATGACTGAATAACACACCACGTGTTTATATTTCTAAAGATTCCTTTTTTTTATTTTTATTTTATTAAACGAAACTTGGCCTGAGCCAAAACGTCCACATAGGCCTCTAGTATTTAATATGGGCCTTTTTAAAGAATGCTTTGTTACTGATTTCAGATTTTACATCAAGGTTTATTTTATTTTAATTTTAATAGCCTATACATGGCTGTCTTTGGCAAGAAAATAACAATGCAATCAAAGCATGAATGCACGCCCAACGACCAGTCCTGCAAAAAACAACCCGTTCAACAACCCGCTTGTTTCCCCCGTGTCTGTTTGAGCAATAAGCGCTGATTAACCCCCCGGACCCGCGGTTCCTGTGCACGGCGACGCTTCCTCGGGTGGGTCATGACCTCCACGCTCATTTCTATCAGAAACACCTCCATCGGCTCTTGCAGGAAACAACGCCCTGTGCCTGGGTGCCCCGATCCGGCCGCGGTCAGAAGCGCAGACACGCAGCATCACCACCACCATGCACTCTCTGTCAAGGCCGCCGGGGCCCCGGGGGACTCCAACAAGTGTCCCCCCGGCAGGATGGAGACAACACCCGCTCATAATAGAGGTTTACAACCGCAGCAAGTGTGCCGCACGACCACACACACACACACACACACACACACACACACACACACACACACACACACACACACACAGCATGGCGTCGCAAGGCCAACAAAAATGAATACTAAATATGTCTTCCGGAGAGCAAAACTGTTTCACTTTTAATTATTGGAATTATAGACTACAAGCAACTGCTTATAAGAATGATGATGAAACCTAATCATTCATAATGATTATGACCCAAAAGACGAATCCAATCAGAACCATAAATAGAAAGGCCTGTGCGTTATGGAGCATTATGGTTATTTCTGTTTGGGCGCAATAATATATATTTTCACTCATCAAAACCTATAGTTCACAATTATTAAACCCATTCAAATGACGGGATATCAGGCCTATATGTCGCAGTGCTGCATAATAATAATAATAATAATAATAATATATTTGATAGATTATATATAATAATCAAATTAATGAAACTCACCCTTTCCCAACACGCCGTACGCCAATCCACATAGTAGACATAAAACAATAAAAGTCATGTTTGGTGAGTCCCGTACGCCTTCAAAAAAAGATGTAAAGGAGAAACCTGTTGCTCTTGGGGTCCTGGATGGTTTTTGTAATTTTTTTTTTTTTTAGAATTGCTTGAATCAATTAAAAGTGATGCCTTCAGCGAGGATACCAGCAGGAGAATAACACGGTGTGCGCTCCTGAGAACAGCGACGAGCTCTCTTAAGTCCAGCGGAACTTTTTTTTTTCTTCGAGCCTCTCCCATCGAACGCGGCGCGGATTTATAGCCGTTCTCACAGCCACCGGACAACGGACGTCCGCTACAGCGTGACGTGTACGCGACCCACCCATGGCGCGGCCGCGGCCTCTCCAACCTCCCAACCAGTGCCGTGGAGGAGGTGGGGAATCAATGGTCACTTAGGCCCACTAAACTAAACTAAACTAAACTAAACTAAACTGAACTGAACTGAACGGTCGAGAACAATTTTAGACAAATGTACTGTAGGCTTATTTTGGTGCCAATTATTTTTTATTGTTAAAAATAGCAATAAAAAAAAAAGAAAACAGGAAAAACTTTTACAAACGATGCTAAAATACGCGTAGTTTGTGTAGATGGTGTGTGGGTTTTACGCGGGACGTCACCGCACTTGTCAGTAGACCTTGACCGCAGTGACGTCATTTGGTCTGTAGGTGGCGCTATGTAGTTACTAATATTTGTGTGACCCTATAGTGGCCTGGCCTCTTTATTGTAATTCTATCTGTTTTGAATCGTCTGTATTCCGAAAAACAATGACTTTATGGAATAGATTTCTAAATGGAATGCTTCTAAAGCAACCAGAAGCACAACATGACAAGATGGACTGTGATTAAATAAGATAAGATAAGATAAGATAGAACTTTATTGATCCCGAAGGAAATTCTTGTGCCAAGGTTGCATAGCAATAGAATAAAACAACAAACAGTAGAATAATAAAATAAAATAACAGATTTACACATTTACAGTATGAAGGCGCATAATTGCCAGTTTAATGTAGCATGTTTTATTATGACTTGTATTCTAAATATTAACATTGAATATGAAGATGTACAATGAAAGAACATTGTTTGTCATTGTTTGGGTCATACCCAGGTGTCAGATTGTTCTGATAATAAAAAATGCTTCAGTAAAGTCTCATTTAATAATCTAATTTAATCACAGTCCTGCTTGTCATGTGTTTCTGGTCGCTTCAGTAGCATTTCATTTTGAAATATATCCCATAGAATGTATTCTATAGTCATTGCTTGTTTTATCTTTTTCTGAATTTTTCTGATTTATAACAGGTTTTAGAAATGTCTCAATATAGAGGCCTCTCCATATTGGTCACTAAGAGCCATCTACAGGCCAAATAACGTCACTGCGGCCATTTAAGGTGGAGTGCAAATTTCGAATGAGGAGCTGGTGAACTTGAAGAATGAAAGTGCTCCCAGTATACCAACAGGTGTGATTAGCCAATTCAAGCGGTTTCAGGCTTATTATATCACAAGTGGGAGTGGCTGGATAGATCAGCCAACCCGATGGTACAGTCCACTGGGTAGACTGGTAGGTCCAATTTTTGTGCACAGGACCAATATGAAACGTATTACAACACACTTCTTCATGGCCAATATTGGCGTGCCATGGGAAGTCATGGCAATCCAAACGCAAGTTATTGCAAGGCCATTGAATGGCATATCACTTAAAAAATGGAACTTTCATAAAATGATTCACTTTAACTCTGGCCTGCATGACAGATTGTTGTAATTAAGACCATTATTCTATACATCATATAGACGGCAAGCAAGACACAAAAGTGAAGATAAATAAAACATTTAATTTTCTTTTTTTTATCAAAGTACCGTTAAATCAAATACAAAATATTATTACATCCTCTATGTGTGGGGACTCTACAAATATACTGACTATATAAAATTAGGCCTAAAACTGCAACACATTGGCAAGATACAAATGCACATACATACACGTACAGTACAGCTGAGAGATGAGCCAACAGCACACATACAGTACTCCAATGTTACAATGTAAATACAGTGGGGGGGGAATACCTACAACTACCACACTTGTCAGGAAGAGAACTCGTTCCATTTGCGATTGACAGTTTAAATAATTTATGTGTGTGTGTGCGGAGGACGTGCAGCTGGGTAAAGAGACGAGGTGGTGGTTGGTGTGTGTGTTCCCGTTCTCCCGTCTTGTTACAAACGTTTTCTCGTTGGAGTTGGGAGGTGGGGGGTCTGTTTGTCTACCTGTTTCAGTCTGTCTGTCTGTCTGTCGTTTTGCCTGCTCTTCCCTTTTTCTGTCCTATTTGTTTGTTTCTCCCCATCTCTCTGTCTGCCCTGCCTCTCTTGTCCATCCGCCTTGAAGCCTGTCTCTCGGTCTGTCTGTGTGTTCCTTATATGGTCGTGGCTCTGCCCCCCCCCCACCTCCACCCCCAGCCCCCTCCCATGTCACACTTGACCTCTGGTCTGCTGCTGGATCCAGTCTGCGAACTTGACCACCTGTGTGTAGACGCCGGGGCGGTTCAGCCGGGCGCACCCCTCGCCCCAGCTGACCACGCCCGCCAGGAACCACCGTCGACCGCGCTCCACACACACCAGGGGCCCGCCCGAGTCCCCCTGCGCACGCACGTACACGCACACACACACACACACACACACACACACACACAGACGTTAGTCACTCTGGATTAAAGTATCTGCTAAATTACTAAAAGTAATGTTCGCACGCACGCATGCACACGCACACACACACCCCCCTCCCCCACCTGGCAGGCATCCACCCCTCCCTGCAGGTTCCCGGCGCACAGCATCCTGGGCGTGACGGCGTCGTCGTACAGCTTGTTGCACGTGTTCCTGTTGATGATCTTCACCGGCGCCTCCTGCAGGCGCGTCGCCAGCTCCCCTGGGACACAACCCCCCCAAACGGGGACACGTCAGAACACGCCGAACACACGGAGCGCCGTGGACGCACACGCGTATGATCATGTGTAGTACTAGTGACATCACAAGTGGGAGTGTCCCACCCATCTAAGGTGATTAGATCAGCCTACCCCCGTGGACTGTACCAACCTGGTAGTGGTATCTATCCATGGTTGCTGGTTCGATCCCCGGGCTCCGCCTAGCTAAGTGTGGAGGTGTCCCTGAGCAAGACACCACCTAACCCTAACTGCTCCTGACGTGTTGGTTGTTACCTTGGCATGGTTGACACCGCCGTCGGTGTATGAATGGGTGAATGTGAGGCAATACTGTGAAGCACTTTGGATAAAAGCGTTATATAAATGCAATCCATTTACCATTTACTAGGTCACATGACAATTCTGAACCTGCTTGTAATGGCTAATAATTGCTTACATGAAAATTGACTTTCTCTAATTTATTATTTTCCAATTCATTAAAAAAACAAGAAAAAAAATAAATCTTAAAAAAAGACCCCAGCGTCTCACCGTCCTCCATCAGCACCCCCCAGCCCGTGACGTAGCAGCTGGTTGCCGTGGCGAAGGTGTGGGTGGGAGCGGGCACGCAAACGGGCTGCACCAGCTCGTTGAAGAACACGGGTGCGCTGAGCTCCAGCAGCGCCATGTCGTAGTCGGAGGTGAACTGGTCGTACTGCGGGTGCAGCACGATGCGCCGCACGGGCCGGGTGGCCGCGCCCGCGTTGCCCGTCGCCATGGCCCGCATGCCCATGAAGGCACGCCAGGAGCGGGCGTCCGAGTACCTGTGGGGGAGGAGAGAGAGAGAGAGAGAGAGAGAGAGAGAGAGAGAGAGAGAGAGAGAGTGAAACAGAGAAAGCGAGGAAGAAAAAAAGTGAGAGAGAGCGAGAAAGAGAGAAAGAAGGAAAGAAAGAAAGAGAGAAAAAGCAAGAGTGCGAGAGAGTGAGAAAGAGTGAAAGTAAAGAAAGAGAAAGACAGAAAAAGCGAGAGAGCGAGAAAGGGCAAAAGAAGGAAAGAAAGAGAAAGAGAGAAAAAGTGAGAGAGAGCAATAAAGAGAGAAAGAGTGAAAGAAGGAAAGAAAGAGAAAAATTGAGACAGAGAAAGCAAGAGAGAGAGAAAGAGTGAAAGAAATAAAGAAAGAAGAGAGAAAACGAGAGAGAGAAAGTGAGAGAGAAAGCAAGAGAGAGAAAGTGAGAGAGAAAGCAAGAGAGAGAAAGTGAGAGAGAAAGCATGAGGGCGAGACAGCAAGAGAGCAAGAGAGAGATGATGCATCATCCACATGTATAGTGAGCGTGTGTTTTCTTTGCAGGCTCTTGAATCACCCTGAACCATTTCATTGAAATGGTTGCACAACTACAAACAACCCCCCCACCCCCCCCTCCATGTCTGCGGACCCAGAGGTGCTGTGTTGAAATGTTACACCATGGAGCCCGGTGGCACAGCGCCACTGTCACTGTATTATTATGTTTGTGGAGCACAGTGTTGTGTGTGTGTGTGTGTGTGTGTGTGTGTGTGAGCCCGGGGTTCGTTTTGGGCAAAGTCAGCAGAGAAGTGGGTGGTTTGTTATTGTTGAGTGTAATTGACTGATCAGACTTGGAGATGTTGATGTCTGATGCTCACTCAGTGTGTGTCTGTTTTGTACCTAGTTGTTAAGACTTAAAGCGCTGGACCGGTGTAATAGTTGCCCGGGGATCGAACCAGCAACCTTCTGGTAGCAAGACAACCACTCTTACCTCCTGAGCCACTGCTGCAAATGAAGTTGTGCAGCATTACTTTTTTATAGCTTCTCCACGCTTGAGTGCATGCTTTGGTTGTTTCCATCAGTAATTAGTAAGTTGGATAAAAGAGTCTACTTAAATACGAAACTACAAGTTATGACCCATAAGTGGGTCGCAGGATACCCACAAGCAACATTTTAGTAATAATTTTTTTCTAAAATATACATGATGTCTAATCACTTTGATGATTTGTATGTTTTGAAGAAAGAATTCTGAACATTATGTTGATGAACAACATCCATAGAGAAATGTGAAATTATGTTGTTTTTTGACATAGTAATGACAATGTAATGTGTAACATATTGTGTGGGTTTTGGACCAACAGTACCTCCACGGCATGAACAAGTTTGGGGAACCCCCTGTGATAAATGCCAGTGACCTCAAAAATCATTCCCGGGACGTCCTTACTTGATGGCGTCCGAGTCCTGGAAGCAGTGGGCGGCGGAGATGAGCCAGCGACTGGAGACCAGCGAGGCCCCGCAGACGTGTCCGTAGCGGTCCATCTGGAGGCTCACCTGCCAGGGCCAGGAGCCCACCCCCGCGTCAGCACCACCCACGATCTTGGCCCGCTTCCTGGGTCTGGTGCCACAACCTAATAGAAAGGTTTTCAATGAGAGTTGGGTAAGTGTTGGTTAGAGAGGAGAGTTGGAGAGAGGTTACGGAGGAAAGCTAGGTGAACTCTAAGCTGAGTCTTGAGTCTCTTGCAGAAGCTGATGAGCGACTCTTCTGTCCTGCGGGGATTTTTGCCACCGGAGAGAAAGAGAAAAAAATAAGCAGAAAACGTACAACCTGCCCCAGATACACTATGAAACATGCTGCACACCCACCACCCAAACCACACACCAACTATCCAATTATCCAGTCATCCTGCACTGCCACCCAGTGGATATCGCAGGCATCCCAGTCAAACCCTCCCCTCTGCTCTGCATTCTTGAAGAGATAGGACACTTCTGCCACAAGGGGGCACCAAGTTTGGACTGGTACTGGCAGGCAGAGACTGCCTCCTTTGAATATTCCACAGCTAGAATGATTATTAAGGGGGAATTGAGCAAGTTCTGGAATCACTTCCCCCTATATGTTAAGGATAGTGATGTACTGACAGTCATGATGGTAGTGATGGGAGTAGTGATGGTACTGATAGTGATAGTGATGGTTCTGATGGGAGTAGTGATGGTACTGATAGAGATAGTGATGGTTCTGATGGGAGTAGTGATGGTACTGATAGTGATAGTGTTGGTACTGATAGTGATAGTGATGGTACTGACGGTGACAGTGATGGTACTGACGGGGATAGTGATGGTACTGATAGTGATAGTGATGGTACCAGCAGTGATAGTGATGGTACTAACAGTGATAGTGATGGTAGTTACCACATGATACTCATGGTACTGACCGCATCGTTGCTCGTCAGAACCGTCAGAGCAGTCTTTGGCTCCGTCACACTCAGGGTTGATCTTGTTCACACACTTTCCGTTGGCACATTTGTAGGAGAATGGAGAACAGCCTTTGTTGTCTAAAGGTGAAAAGATTAAAAAGGTCTCGTTAACTAAGGGGTTTAGGTAATTTGTTTTATATGTAAGTATGTATGTAAATTGTTTTAACAGAATGATAGAATGACACAAGACAACACAACATAACTAGGTCTAAACTCCTTTATGGTAGGTTTTAAAGGGGCCCTATATATACCACCTGGTGTGAGGGCCCTTTAATGGATTCATTATGATATCTATGAGCAGGTAGGTGTGAGGCGTCTTGCTCAACATTTGTACCAATGTATTGAACTCTAGAACGGTGTGGACACAATAGCAACATGAACAACACAAGACGCTCACATGCTCTGGTGCAGTTCAGCTCGTCACTGCGGTCCTTGCAGTCCAGCACTCCGTCACACACGGAAGACTTTGGTACACACACCTTGTTGGGACACATGTGGAAACACTTCCCACCTAAAGAGAGACACACACACACACACAGACACAGTGTGGTACAACAGGGGCGGTACTATACTGGAAGCTCCGCCCCTAACCGGGGCCTCTCATTACCTCTGCCCAGGTGTGGCCGATTAAGAACTAATTAAGAGATGTTTTTTAAGCAGAGGAGAACAAAGGTCAGGCAGACTGGCTCGGCGAGAGGACAGCGGAGACCTAGTGGCCAATCTTGGCCTTGTTTGTGGATAAAAAGAAGAAGAGGATTATAGTTGCCTTCTGTTCCCCTCCCCTTTCCTCCCACCCAAATACCCAAGTTCTTTAGGCCGCAACCCTGGTTTCTGTCTACTTTATTCCAATTGGTCCACCCACTACACTGTCTCTCGCTAGGCCAGGCTGCCACACATGTATACTCACACATGTAGATGCATACACACACACACACACACAACACACACACACACACACACACAGTAAGCAGGTAGGAGAGTACGGTAGGCATACCACAGTTGCCCTCTTCACTGCTGTCTCCGCAGGAGGTCTGGCTGAAGCAGCGGCTGCCCGGAGGTTTACACTCTCCGTTCCCACAGGACACATCCCCTGGCTTACAGGACGCTGGAACGCACACACACACACACACACACACACACACACACACACACACACACACACACAGTGATATTCACTCTTCTATATACTCTGTGTCGATGTAGGGTTGTTACGTCCACATTTCCTTTCTGCTTTTTTTCAGTTGTTTCTCACTTTATTGACCAAGAATGTTGGTAACACATGAGATGTACAGACAAACCAAAAAAAAATAGCAACCAAAATCATGACCAGTGTAGCGTTAAGAAATCCATGTTAGCGATGGACTCACGACACTTGGCTTCGTCCCGTCCGTCGGAGCAGTCCCTGACGCCGTCACACACCTTCTTCAGGGGCACACAGCGGCCGTCCCCACAGCGGAATTGGCGAGGACACGCTGGCGGGGGGGCGAGAATACAGGAGAATATATACGTCTGAACCCAAAGCACACAGAGCGTGAATTTCCGTTCATATTTGTAGTGCGGACCGTCGCCAAAAAAAGAATTCATGTTGTTCTCTCGGAGCAAACGCACACAACACAATGTAGCAGGGTTGTTGTTGTTGTTGTTTTTCCGCTTGTTGTGTTGTGTTCCCTCTTGGCGATATATTCGCAGCTTTGGCATTAGCTTTACCCAAATCTACATTCCCATTGGATCAAAAGACTCCCCCCCCGGCTCCAACAGATCCAAAAGGTTGAATCCTGCCTCGCTGCAATTAAAAGATGGATGTCCCAAAATTACTTGCAGCTTAACACGGGGAAAACTGAGATGATTATCATCGGCCCGAAGCATAAACAATCACAACTTGATGACATCACACTCTGCCTTGTGGGATCCATTATTGCCCAAAGCTCCTGCGTCAAAGAATCTTGGTGTTCTGGCTTGATCCTACGCTTTCTTTCGATCAGCATGTCAAAAGTATCACCAGAACTGCATTCTTTTCATCTTAGAAACATTGCCAAGATCAGACCAATGCTATCCGCTGCGGACGCAGAGACACTCATCCATGCATTTATATCATCCAGACTGGATTACTGTAATGCACTGTTCTCTGGCCTACCGAGCTCTACTACAAAAAGCCTCCAGCTCGTACAGAACGCTGCTGCTAGACTTTTAACGAGAACTAGGAAGTTTGACCACATTACTCCTATTCTCACTTCCCTCCACTGGCTCCCAATAAATGCCAGATCAGATTTTAAGGTGCTACTTCTTACCTACAAGACCCTGCATGGGTCCGCACCATCGTACCTGAAGGACCTTATTGTTCCCTATTGTCCTTCTCGGCCGCTCCGGTCCTCAGGAGCTGGCCTTTTATCAATTCCAAAAGTAAATAAAAAATCAGCAGGAAACAGGGCGTTCTCTTATCGAGCACCCTATCTGTGGAACAGTCTGCCACCTGTAATCAGGGAGGCTGACTCTGCTGATATATTTAAGGCGAGACTAAAAACCCACCTATTTACCCTCGCCTTTGGCTGCTAGGAGTGCCCCTCAGCTCTAATTTACAGCTAAATCAATACCGTTAGCACTAGCCTACCCTAGCTGCCGATGGGTACTAGGTCTGAGGATACTTGTATGTTCCCTGCTTACTGTGCTCCATCTAACCTTCATGTTGTCTCCATTATCTCGGGTGCTTCTGTGATCGTGACTGGATACCTGGCAACCCCACCTGACCGTCATGCTTTGTTACCCCTGTTTTTAAATGCCCGTATGACACCCATTGCACTCTGAACCATCCCTGGAAGGAGGGATCCCCCACTCTGAGGTTCCTCCTCGAGATTTCTTCCTTGTTAATTAAGGGAGTCGTTTCTTGCCCTTAGGGGGGCTTGGGCTAGGGGGGTGTCATAAATCACGTTTGGCCCATAACAATCTGGCCTGTAAAGCCCTTTGAGACTGTCTTGTGATTCAGGGCTATACAAATAAAATTTTATTGAATTGAATTGAATATAGGACTCAAGTCTATTCTGGACTATGAAAAATTGCTAAATAATATTTTGCGTCCTTCCCGACACGATCATGTGCTTTGGGCTTTAGAAATCGGAGGATTTGGGGCCATTAGGGGCTGGGCAGTTAACCGAAAAAGTATCAAAACCAACATTGAGAATCTCTCACCGACTTAAATTATTACAAAAAACCCCACAAAGATAAACAAAGATAGGATATGCAGTTCTTCATTAGAAAAAAGGTAAAAGTTGAGGTAAAAGTTTGAAATTAATCGTGATATTGATTTGAAGTCATATGGCCCCGCCCTAATTTAGGGGACAGCAGGGTCATGAGGGGACGACATGGGTTAGCCTGAAGATGAAACAAAATGGCGGACAGAGCGTGGACTCACAGTTCTCGGTGGAGAAGGAACGGTAGAGCAGATAGAAGCCCTTGTGGGTGAGAGACTCGTCCGAGTGGAAGTGGAGGGTGACTGGAGACGAGTAGATGCGCTTCCTGCTGCTGTCTGACACCGGGTTACACAGCCTGGGGAGGTGAGGGCAAAAACAACACGTTACAGATTATACCACAGCGTTGCTGAATGCTTCATCCTGATTGGTCAATAGCGTTCCAAGGGTGTGGTGTTGGACCCTTTTCACAGCAGGAACAACACTAAGGTGTAGCTCATTACATGAGTGATGGGTCTGTTGGGCTTAGGTCTGACAATGCACCAGTATAGACACAATAGTC
>PIJE02003974.1:0-15000 GCA_002895965.2 Coryphaenoides rupestris
TTTCGTGGCGCAAGGATGGGGCAAGAAGCATTTGTCTGGTGGTGGCGCAAGGATAGCATATTGATTGGACAGGATTCAGGTTAGGCAGGGACAATTAATTCCTGCGGTGTTCACTTGATACTGGCCTGCTCCTGATACCCTCTATCATCCCTCCAAGGAAATGCGCACGCCCGATTCACCGCCATGCTATGCTCATTTGTACGGGCCGGGTGCTGACCATGAGCACCGACATTTTCTCATAGGAGTACAATCATTCAAGAACTTGGATTTCAGGGGTCACTGTTGGTCCCCCAAACACAGATAGCGGCGGTCACCTATGACCGATGCAGGGGAGCGACCGCGCGATGACATAAGTCACCAATGGCCCATGATAGGAGGTATCGTCGGAACAGCGAAATCCACAGCTCGGTCGTACGACCAGTGGACGCAGCCGACCATGGAAAGAAGCCATGACGGGCACTCTCCCGGAAGTTTTGAACGAGTGGGGGAACCGTCTTCGGCAGAGAACTCCAAGTATTCTGCAGAGAGTTCCGCCCCACCACCGATGAACTGCGTCGCCTGCTGATGTCCCACATGGGCACCGGGTGGAACAAGATATCCGGAGTATGGCCCTGCGCCTGGTACATACAGACTACGGCAACCATGCGAATGCTGGCTACGGACACGCCATCCATGCAGAGAAGTTAATTTTGGCCCAGCAAGACAAGAAGAAGAATCAGCGTGATAAAGATCTTCATGAGGCCACGCTGACGTTGTTCCAGGAGGTTGGAAGAGGCAGAGGAAGATTCAGAGACAGCAGAGGTGGCAGAAGGGGGTACCAAGGACAAAGAAACCAAAATTCCAATGCAAGAAACCGACAAGTCGGGCCAGACGAATGCTTTATTTGTGGAAAAAAAGGACACTGGGCTCGAGAATGCCCTGAAAGCGGCAACCAAGGTCGAGGCCGACGACGTTCACCAGAAAAAAAAGAACAAGCAGATTGACTAGGCGGGGTGACGCAGGCCGGGGAAGGTGACAACCTGCAGGCACTGGAGGACACCGACAGAGAAGACAGCAGCAGGGAAAGTATCGCACCACACACACCCAATGTGCATGCATTGATACAGGAAGCCATCACACACCTAGAGACACCACCCCAAGGCACGTATGCAAAATTTGAGACCGAAGTGTGGAAAAAATTACCCCTGATAAGGTTGGAAATAGGGGGAGAACAATTACAATTCTTAATAGACTCAGGAACGACTGAATCTGTGATAACAACAAAAGCCCTTGTAGAGCCAAAACTTAGTGGTAGATGGGTCCGCTCCCTGACAGCTGCAGGAATCACGGTTAGGGAAAATTATACGGTGCCCCTAGTGTGTAGAGATGAGGAAAACAGAGTAGTGAGACATTCATTCCTGTATTCACCCTATTGCCCCGTCAACCTGTTAGGAAGAGATCTAATGTGTAAAATGGATATCTGTCTGATCTCTATGCCGGAAGGAATACAGGTCAGGCGACCTTAATTTTGCCTTGATAAAATGTAACCCAAATACTCCCTTGTACATATAACAGCAGTGCCCTCTATCAATTAGGAATTATTAAACATTGCAAAGGCGAGAACGTGCCCAGATGACACACGTTACATGAAGGTTGAGAACCTACACTGTACCACACACATACACCGAGGGCCAGATATTGAGTACGAGGAAAGATGGTTTCGGGCGAGCAAGATAAATGAAAAATAGACGATATGTCTATTGTCGGTTTGTCGGTTGTCGGGCGTTTTGCACAAAAAGTTTTTCACTCACTGCTTATACTCACGTGTAAATTGTGAAGTGACAATAAAATACTTGAAACTTGAAACTTGAAACTTGAACACGATGGCTGGTTTTTGTGGCTGGTTTTCTGCGCGTTTGCAGGGCGCAGATTTACACTGATTTTGTTTGTGGTTTTGGAGAGGGAGCGTTTGCATTTAATGGTATAATTTGGCTTCCTGATATACGGGCGGGAAGGTTCTCTAGGTGACTTCCTCTTTCAGGCGTGGGTCTCTCTTTAGTTGGTCTTTCGATTCACTCTCAGTGTTTGACGTCCCAGGCTCGACACCTCATGTGTCCTTGGCCAAGAGTAGACAGGATCAATGGCGTGACATAGGACCATGGGTACGATCGCACCTGGGAAAGCAAGGGTGGGAACCGACTGATGACCCCCGGGTCCACCGACTGACAGGACCGACCGGAGATGTGACCTACAGACTAACCTATAGTGCGACAGTACAAGCCAAGCGCACAGTTACCCTAGCAGCAGATAAGCGCCTAGATAAAATGTGCCTGGCAAAGATTAATGTACAAGACATTCCTGAATTGGCTGAAGTCCCAGAAGGCCTCTGGGCTAAAGACAAATATGATGTCGGCCTAATAACCAGCATGCAACCAGTGGTGATCACCCCCAAATCTAGTTATAGGCCATGCGCGCATCAATATCCCCTAAAGAAAGAAGCAGTAGATGGAATCACACTGGTATTCGATTCCCTACTCAAGGCAGGAGTAATAGTCCCATGCGAAGACTCCCCGGTTAGAACACCTATCTTCCCGGTAAAGAAGATACGCGGACTGGATGGACCGGTAGAATGGCGATTCGTGCAAGATTTGAAAGCGGTGAATGCTGCAATCCAGCCCCGCGCACCGATCGTACCAAACCCGTACACGATCCTGTCCCAAATTCCAAGCAAGGCGAAATGGTTCTCGGTAATCGATCTAAGTAACGCGTTCTTTTGTGTCCCAGTGGACAAAGCCAGTCAGTACCGGTTTGCGTTCTCATTAAATGGGAAGACGTATACATGGACACGTCTCCCACAGGGGTACGCGGAATCCCCTACAATATACAATTCGGCACTGCAGGCGGACCTGACCAACCTACATCTACCTGCAGACAGTGCATTGCTCCAATACGTAGATGACCTCCTCATAGCGTCAGAAACAGAGGAAGGATGCAAACAAGACACGGTGGCTTTGCTCCAACATTTGCACTAGCACCAACACTTAGCACTGCTACCAGCACTAGCTCCAACTGAAACGCTGCAACGTCCTTAACCCAGCCACCCTTTTACCTATTCCAGGAGATGGAGATGAACATAACTGTGGCTGTTGTTAACGCTGTTTGTTCCCCCAGAGTTGACCTAAAGGAGATACCACTCGAGAATGTGGAAATGGAACTGTTCATGGACACTGTGTTGCTCCCAAAACAATTGTCTATATGTAAATGTGAAGCTCATACATCCAATGACGATTTTGTCTCTAGGGAAACGCCCAGGCTGATGAGGCCGCCAAGGCGGCTGCAGCAGAATACTTGGAGTTCTCTGCCAACTCTTGCAGATACTCGTTCCCCCCACCTCGTTCACCTTCGGGAGGTGCGTCATGGCTTCTTTCATGTCGGCTGCTGTCCACGGTCGGTAGACGAGCTGTGTTTCGCTGTTGCCGGACGATACTTCTATCATGGGCATGGTGGTGATTATGTCATCGGGCGTCGGTCTGATTGTATAGGTGACGCCGCTTCTGGTGTGTTTGGGGGACCACAGTGACCCCTGATCCATAGTTTTGAATGGATTGTTCTTGGAGAATGTCGGTGCCATTGGTGCAGCACCGGCCCGTACAAATGAGCATGCTGGCGGTGATCGGGGCTGTGCGCTTTCTTGGAGGGATGGATAGAGGGGTTCAGGAGGCAGGCAGTTCAAGATGGAACACCGGCAGGATTAGTTGTTCCCTGCCTACTCTGGAGTCTGTCCCTCAATTATGCTTCCTTGCGCCACATAATAAATGCTGGCCAATCTGTCTGAAATTTATTTTTATCCTTTTTCTTCTTCGATCTACGCAAATCCTCATCTTCTTTTGCATGCAGTCTGGCTTCTAGCTGGTCCAGCTCCCTTTTTCAGGAAACCCAAAATCCTTCATCCAGACCTCTACTTGTACTAAAGACCTTATACCGTTTGTCATACATTGCTTGCATTGGTGGCAAGTCTTCTCTTTTAACTTCCTTTCCATCAGCAGACTTCGACTCCGGGGTTCCCATCTTCCTATTTCTATTTTTTTTCTTCTCTAAATCCTCACGCCTAAGTTTCACTAATTCATGAAACAAAAATGTGAAAACAATAAAATAAACAAAACAAAAAAAAATAAAAAGGTATAATATATATATATATTGTGACACACTCAGGGGGGTGACGAGTGTTCACGCGACTGAAATATAATCAATTCAAGGTCCATACCAGGATCCAATGAAATATCACTTTTATAGACTGTTATGGGGAGGGAAAGTTTAGGGTTAATAGCAGTACCAATTCCGAAATCCAATCGAAGGGTCTTAGTCCGTAAGCAGGGGTTATCAGGGCGAGGCAGGCGGGAGGGTAGTCAGGCAGGCGAGGGTCATACACAAGACGGGTTCTCATACGTTCCAAGGTGAAGGCACACAGCCACTTCTTGTACTTCAACAGAACTCACACGGTGTCTTTGTCTCGGCTCTTCCTCCTCTTTCTCATCCACGTCCACGTCCACGTCCACTACTTCTTCCTCTTCCACTTCCAACACTTCCACCTCGACCTCCACTTCCCAGGTCCTCTCCTATTTATGTCCTGACTGCAGGGCGTTGATTGGCTGCCGCCGAGTTCCTTTAACAAGGCGCAGGTTTCTCCAATACGGCTGATTGCCGGTCTCGGCGGCCGTGTCTCACAGGCTCTCTCTAGGGGCCGAAGTGGAAATGCCGGTCTAGGCGGCTGTGTCTCCCTGGCTCGCTCTGGGGGCTGGGATCGCATAATGCTTCCATAGCTCTCCTCTTATGCTCCTCGGTGGCCGGCTGCCACATACCCTCCCCCCTCAGCTACAACCGGGAGGGAGGGGCGGCCCAGCCCCCCAAGGCGTCTGTCCTGGACATGGCGCCTTGGGTCCCATGCGCGGCACTGGACCTTCTTACAGTTGGGCGAGGACGGCACCCACCCCTGCTTCGGATGCGTCAGTGTGGACCACGAGGGGCTTTGAGAAATCCAGGGTCACCAACCCTGGTCCTGAGCAGAGGGCGTCCTTTATCTCTTGGATGGCCCTCTCCGTCTCTTCGGTCCCCCGGATCCGGTCGGCCAGCCGGCTCCTGGTGAGGTTGACATCCTCCATCTGGGCCGAGCCGCATCTCCCAGCTAGGGGCTCTGCCAGTGTGGCCACGTCGGCGGCGGGGTTTAGGGTGAACCTGTCCCCTAGGTCGGCTTCCTCCCCGCTTTGTGGGGCGTCTCTCTCTTCCCCTCCTCGGACGGCCAGTTCTGGTCGTTCTCCAGGCGGCTCCGGAGCAGGTACCTCTTATACCGCACCTCCTTCCGGCTCATCTGGGGCACCTCCTCTCGGTTCATCTGCTGCACCTCCTCTCGGCTCACCTGCGTCTCCTTCTGCTCTGACAGAGCCAGACGCATGTCCTCCATCACCTGCTGGATCTGTCGCTTGAAGTCGGCCAGCTTCTCCCGGAGGTCGGCTGTCTCCTCGTCTCTCCTTTGGAGATCCTCCTGGGCCAGGGCAAGCTTCTCCCCCCACATCTTGAAGTCCTGCCTCAGCGCCGACACCTCGGTTGCCGTGACAGTCCTCCTGCAGCATGCTGTGGGCCTGCTGGCTCTGCTCCCAGGCCTGCTGCAGCTCACGGCTACGCTTCTGCTCAGCATCCAGCTGCTCCCGCAGCCCCGAGTACTCAGAGTGCACCTTCTTCAGCTCTGCAGAGTGCATGCTCTCCATCTGGTTGGCCGCGGAGCTGAAGGCGTCTCTCAGGATGCTATTCTCCTGCTGCAGCCAACTGATCTGGCCCTCCAGCTGCTCCCTCAACTTGATCTGCATGCCTTCTTGCTCCTTCTGCATGGCCTGCAGATCCTGGTATCCACTCTGGGTTTTAGCCTGCATGTCCCCCAGCTCCTTCATTATGGCCTCCACCCGGCCCGCCTTCTGCTTCTCCACCTGCAGCTCCTGGCTGAGCTTCTTCACTTGGTCCTTGGCGAGGGAGGCCTCCTCCTGCAGAGTGATGAGGAGTCGCTCTCTCTCCTGGACCTGTGGGTCAGCCCTGGCAGCAGACTCAGCCTTCTGCTTCTTGGCAGATTTCTTCTTCTTGCCACTGGTAGCGACAGGGGGAACGCCGTCCAGGGCCCTGGTCTCAGACATCAGGGGAGCCCCCATCTCTGCATCTTCATTGGCGACCTTGTAAGCCCCGGGGGCCGGGACCCCAGCGTCCGGCTGGGGCTCAGCGCTCCTCCACGCGCCCTGGATCTAGTTCTGGAGCTCTTCCAGACCCCCTCCTCCGACTAGGGCCTGGACCAGCTCCCAGATCCGGCTCTGCTCAGCTTTGAGCTCAGGGTCCTCTGAATCCATTCTTTGTGTGCGTCAGAATTCCTGTTGCCCGCATTCTCCACCATATGTGACACACTCAGGGGGGTGATGAATGTTCACGCGAAATATAATCAATTCAAGGTCCACACCAGGATCTAATGAAATATCACTTTCATAGACTGTAATGGGGAGGGAAAGTTTAGGGTTAATAGCAGTACCAATTCCGTAATCCAATTGAAGGGTCTTAGTCCGTAAGCAGGGGTTATCACACCGGGACCACCACCACCACCACCTCCTCCTCCTCCTCCTCCTCCACTTCCAACACTTCCAACACTTTCACCTCGACCTCCACATCCCAGGTCCTCTCCTATTTATGTCCTGACTGCAGGGCGTTGATTGGCTGCCGCCGAGTTCCTTTAACAAGGCGCAAGTTTCTCCAATACGGCTGATTGCCGGTCTCGGCGGCCGTGTCTCACGGGCTCCCTCTAGGGGCCGAAGTGGGAATGACGGTCTAGGCGGCTGTGTCTCCCTGTCTCCCTCTGGGGGAATGCCGGGACCGCATAATGCTTCCATTGCTCTCCTCTTATGCTCCTGCTGTCCGGCTGCCACAATATATATACCTATGTATATATATATTGATATAGATATTTAGAAAATAATAATATGTCTAGATGTTTACCAATATGGTCTTTTATCCCTGAAGTCATGTTCTTGGTTTAATGAGTACAGTACCTAGTACTCTCGGTTGAAAAAATATTCGTCAATATTAGTCCAGGTTTCTACTAACCGTCGGTTAAAAAGTCGTATGCTGTGATAAACAGAGCACACTTTCATGTCACGTCTTGTGTTCCCAACACTTAGTAACACTTCATGTCTCGGCTTAGATTTCAGAAATGTTAGTAATGATGGGTTATTCTCAGTCAGACACACTAACAGTGGGGTGTGAGAACGAAGTAGCCAAAGAGACAAAGGAGTTCCTAAGTTTTATAGTCAGGCTGCGACAGATAATCTATAGGGCTCAAAGGGAAAGCTCTCTCCCCCCTTCCCAGACCGTTCCGGTCCACAACATAAATCAGGTGTTATCTTATCATGCGAGGGGGCATAGAGACTCCAGAGTTTCCTACATTATCTACATAATCTACACAGCCAGACCACAACGTCCGGGCACGGTGACATACGACTCTTTTGCACGTAAACAGCTCTCAGATGTGCAACACTTTGGAGCATTAGTTCACTTAAGGGTTTATGGCAACCATAAACCATACACCAGTTTACTTAGAGTTCGTGACCAGACATTAACCAGGCTGAATGTGTCCTTAATAGGAGATGGTTAGTATAATGAAGAGAAACATGTATGCATCCATAATACGTGACTATATGTAATTTTCCAATCCAGCCTCCCATCCCCTGCACGCCACACTGGAGTCATACCAGAGCACCTTCAGCCGTAGACTGAGATTACCGAGGTGCACCACAGAACGCCACAGGAGGTCCTTTCTGCCTGTGGCCATCAAACTCAAACTCCTCCCCCTTCTGCAAGAAGGACAGTTGAAATATTGGACACTGAGAACAATATCAATATTGTGTGCAATAGTACTTTTCAACATTATGTGCAATACTCTCAATATCATGTGCAACATTACTTCAATACCATTGACAACTTCCCTTCAGGATTATATCTTATCTATCTTATCTATCTATGAACTTAGTCACGTGGCACGCTGCACATGGAAGGTGGACGTCATTGGAATCGGTCGGCGCGGCGAAGCTAACTCAATCACAAGCTCTGGAGAAACCGCCGCCTGAGCGAAGGGACGGAACATCGTGATCATCTGAATTGAAAAGCTGAAAAGAAGAGAGAGAATGAGACAGAGAGACAGAGAAAGAAAGAGAGTGAGAGAGCGAGAGAGAGGATGGAAGCCAATCAAGTCGTTCCTTTTGCGTCATATGTCATTATCGGCGGCTGACATGTTGGTGGTAATTGATAACATTGAGGACAGCTCTTGCCGTCTTTTTCCCAGCTACTTGGGGCAAAAATAAAACATTAAAAATTATATGATGCGATATATATATGTCTATAAAGGTCTGTCTCTGGTACTTATTTGTAAGCAACTTTGAAAACGCCAGTTATAATTGCCACGGCTTATATTCGACTGTTTGTTTTGTCTTCAGTAATATAGCACAATTTGGAAAGAAACAAAAAAATGTCTGATTTGATTTGAGTGTCCCTGTGTGACCCAGTCCAAGTCTCTGAGTCTAAGGGCACTTCCTAAATTAGATTAAAAAAAGCGTGATGAAAAAGGATCCATAACATTTGAAGTTGTTCACAGTGATATATTGCTGCCTCTCCTTCAACAAATGTACTCTTTGTAAGTCGCTTTGGATAAAAGCGTCTGCCAAATGCCCTAAATGTAAATGTAAAGTTGTTGATGGAAGTCCCTACCTCTCCCAACAGACAGGGCCCCTCGATTGACTTATGTATATTCATAGATTTTTATCTTGCATATTTGAATGGGTTTCCTCTGAGATTCCTCTCAACTAAGTGTCTCTGATTTCTCCCTCATATTATTTATTATATTGCTCAAGATAACATGTGGTCTGTCAAGTAATAATAATAATAATACATTTTATTTGCATTGCACTTCACATTTCAGAAAATCTCAAAGTGTTACAGATTAAAAAGCATGAAAGTGCGAAAAACTAAGCATAAAACATGAAAAAGAAAAAATGTAGCAGAAGGCTCTGGAAAAAAGGTAGGTTTTTAGGCCTCGTTTAAAAGCATCCACAGTCTGTGGTGCCCTCAGGTAGTCGGGGAGAGCATTCCACAGGCTGGGAGCGGCCGAGCAGAATGCCCGATCCCCCATGGTGCGGAGCTTGGTCCTGGGGGGTTTGAGGAGGTTGGTGGTTGCAGAGCGGAGGGTACGTGAGGAGGTCTGAGGGGTAAGGAGTTCCTTGAGGTAGCGTGGGGCATTTCCGTGTATGCACTGGTGGGTGAGGAGGGAGACCTTGAACTCAATCCTAAGTGAGACGGGGAGCCAGTGAAGTGATTTGAGGATGGGGTTGATGTGATCATATTTGCGCACCCTCATCAGGATCCTAGCAGCGCTGTTTTGGACATACTGGAGTTTCCGGAGGCTGTTACTAGGGATCCCGATGAGTGCATTACAGTAATCGAGCCTGGAGGAGACAAAGGCAGTTAAAGACAAGTTAAAGTTAAGACAGTTCTTTGAGCACTTCGTTTAATATCGATGTTCCTTATGTTTGCCTGTTCGAGGGGACCCTAGATAACTCTGTTCACTGCCAGTGTGTGTGTTTTGTTTAGCTCGGGAAAGTGGGTGAGTTTATCCTCAGGAGTCAGAGTTGGCTGAATAGTTGTCTAAACATCCCTGCACTCAAACACCCACGACGTAATTTCCCAGGTCTTGTCGAATAATGCCCATAGGAAGGGCATGATTCTGTATTGACATATGTGACTAACAATTCTTTATTTCTTTATTATATTCTATATATATTACTTCTTTATTAATAACTTTATTTCTTTTGCAAATGTATAATCCTGTGTAGCATTTATGACTGATGTGTTAGAGATAAGGGTTACTTTGGCAGGCAACACCAACGAAGGGGCTGTACGTGAGCCATAAGGGCCTCGTCTGCAGCAGGGGTAAAAATAGACTAGGGGGGGGGTCACACTCACACACTCACACGTTTCCTGGTACACCGAATGTGAACTAGGGTTGACCCCATAACCAATTGGTTTATACTTCTTTAAGATTTAAGATTCTTTCATTTCATTGATTTGATTCCTCTAACTTTTTTACAATTATTATTGTACTTCTGTATAAGTCATACCCATAACCAATTGGTTTATACTTCTTTAAGATTTAAGATTTATTCCTTTCATTGATTTGATTCCTCTTTAACTCTTTTACAATTATTATTGTACTTCTGTATAATTCATACCCATAACCAATTGATTTATAATTCTTTAAGACTTAAGATTTATTCCTTTCATTGATTTGATTCCTCTTTAACTTTTTATTATTATTACTGTACTTCTATATAATTTTGTGTAGCATTAGGACTAATGTATGACTTATAAGGTTTATTTCAACAGAAGACACCAGTGAAAGACCTGTACTGGTACTGAGACAATGCAGGAGCGAGGGGCCCCATGCCTGTGTCACCTACAGCACCACGCTTCAGGTAGAAGCGTGTGGGGTACCAAACCCTGCACGTTTCAGGTAGAAGGGTGGGGGGTCCCAAGCCTTGCATCTCACGTACACACACACACACACATCTCACCCTTATGATTCTTATATTATGAAGTATTGTGATTAATGTATAATTCTGTATGATCCTGTAATTCTTTGACAGTTAATGATTTTGTGTATCTTGGCAATGTCTTTCAACACATATGACAAAGGGGTCGTGAACTCGAAGAGGCCCCATTTCCTGTGGTTTTTCTATACCAGGGGTTTCACATGCAGCAAGGCATGACAGTGGGGGTACGTTGAACACATACACAGTTTAGAGTTATTCTTTTTTATTGTCATTATATTATGAAGTGTTTTTAACAATTCATAATCATGTAATTTTTCTATATGTCAATATAAGATTTTATTTCTTTAACACGGCACTTGAACTTGTCGTGAACCGATTTCCTTTATTGACAACATGCGGCCCCCCGCCTTCGTCTCAAGAGCCTCTATAGGACCCCTCGCTCCTCGCTTAGAGCTTAGGTGTCACATTTCACACCTTTGAAAAAACAATGAAGAATTTTGATAAGTTACCAAAAATACCAAGAGACGTGACTCTTGTGTTCTTGTCTTTCTTTTGTTAATTTTTGAAATTTAAACTTGTTTTGATACTTAATGATTCTATATTTTTGGTAAACAATATACCACTTGATACCATATAACATGTATGCCATAATTCTTATATTATGAAGTGTTTTCCTTTTAATGCATAATTATATAATCCTTGATCATTCTTGATAACATATAACATGTATGCCATAATTCTTATATTATGAAGTGTTTTTCCTTTAATGCATAATTATATTAATCCTTGATCGTTCTTGATAAACATATAACATGTATGCCATAATTCTTATATTATGAAGTGTTTTCCTTTAATGCATAATTATATAATCCTTGATCGTTCTTGATAACATATAACATGTATGCCATAATTCTTATATTATGAAGTGTTTTCCTTTAATGCATAATTATATAATCCTTGATCGTTCTTGATAACATATAACATGTATGCCATAATTCTTATATTATGAAGTGTTTTCCTTTAATGCATAATTATATAATCCTTGATCATTCTTGATACCATATAACATGTATGCCATAATTCTTATATTATGAAGTGTTTTCCTTAATGCATAATTAATGCCATAATGCCATATTGCCATTGATGCTTCATGCCATAGTTCTTCTATTATGAAATGTTTTGTTCAAAGCATAATTCTTGTGCTTCTTGGAAACCTATTTTGGTAGCCAATGCTGCGCACGCAACATGAACACGAGACTTGTGTACCGCCGAAAGGTGTGATCTTCGAATTAAGGGGCTCAAGCAAACGTACACAATGGAAAGTACGAGAATGCATCAAACCGGCATAAAAAACAAATAATATATATATCTGCGAGGCTGCGCACAAAGAGACATGTAGCCTACGTCCGGCCAAAGGTGTGATGTACGAACTATAGGCGCCCAGGCATGAACCTGTATGCGGTGGAATTTACAGGACGATGCGAGATGGGTATTGAAAAAAGAAAAAAGCCATAAGGCGTGATATGCAAATCTGAAAGCCCAGGCATGAATCTGAAGCGCAGTGGAAAGTTTCAGAAAGATGCGAGATGGGTATTGAAAAAAAAGACGAAGCCTGCGCGCGCAGGTGCCAAATTTTTGCTATAAAAGTCCGAACCCCCGAGGCAGGCGTGGCGCTCTAGCTCAGACTTTGAGACGCAGACAGCAGATTAGATAGATTGAACCCTGAACTAGGGATACTAGAATAAGACACTCTAGATAGAAAGATAATTTGGATAAACTTTGAATACATACATCGCTCGCTTCGCTTTGCTTATTATTGTAAAGCTATTATTTTGATTTAACTTTGAACAAAAAGAATAAAACTAATCCCACCTTGCAACTAAGGAACTGGGATTAAATCAAAATCTGGTGTAGAGCCAATCCATTATTGAACCCTCTCCAAGACCACTGAGATATTGAAGACCGAGACATCGATCGACACCAGCGCCCCGAAGGTGAGTTCCATGGGAAGCCTAACGGATATAAGTGCAGTTGGTCTTAGGTACTGATTAGACCTCATCTGTAATAACCGTTGTAAGAGGTTGAGGAGTGCTCATATGTAAGGCTATACGGGAAGTAAGTCTATATATGGGGGGGAGAACTTGACAAGTGGGTCACAAAATAAATCCTAACGAGTAACCGCCTACCTAGTAGAAGTGGACATTAATATCGCTATTGAAATGAGGCCTAAATACTGAGTGCGATAAAATCCTCCAAAGGGACGCGAGGTATTATATTAGTTGGTGTTGACTAATAAACGGTAAGCGTAGTCCATGGGTAGGAATACGGATAAATCATACAATCGATAGGTAAACCGCGTATTGTCGCATAGTTAATATCGGCCAGAGAGGTGGTGAGGCGGAGACACGGCCTCGATCATCCCTGAGATCCCCTAATAACACGAGCGAACGCGCAACATGTAACCCGCTTATGTCGCATAGTTAACAGAGGCCAGAGAGGTGGTGGGGCAGAGGCATAGGCCTCGACCATCCCTGAGATTCTCTAGTAGCATAGCGAACACGCAACATGGCACCCCAGATGGGACCCTAAACACTGCGTATCAAAAAACGTAAGCCTAAGGTCCTAGTGACACGAACCCACTAAAAGAAAAGGTTATCTCTGATAATCAAAATAAAGGGTTGAAGTTACAAAACAAGTGCGCGTTTTTAATATCTCCGGATAACAGGTACAAGCGATACAGTAACCGGGTTAAACATAAAAAGGAAAAAGGGGTCGCAACCTGATAAAACCTTTAGAGTGTGTTAAAACAGGCGTAACAACAGGACCCGCTGAAATGGCGGGAAGCCCGTCTGACTGGAACAGTCAGACAGGAACAGAACAGAGCTCTAGCGACGAGGATGCGCGCAGTAGAAGCCAAATAGAAATAAGGCAGGCACTCGGTGCACACCTTAACATGGTTCACCAAAATCAGACCAGGTCCCTGAGAGACCCGGAACGAATGCAGGGGTTAGCTCAAAATGTTACCTTATTACAAGGAGACATAGGAAAGATAAGGCCACCCCAGCAAGGGGTAACCGTATTCAATCCGGCTAATCGATATCTCAATCATGGTGGAGGAGTGGCACAGGCTCTCCACACCCGTTTTAAAAGAGAGTTTGATAAACAGACAGATGGACTAGCCAGACAGCAGCTACTGCCATTAAATAGTAACACCGCGATATGTGTGAAGGTTGAGGAACCTGAAATCAGATACGTGGTACAGGGGTGTTATGAACCATGCCCGCAGGGGATCACCCGAGATGAACAGAAACAGAGGCTTTTAGGAGTACTACGAGCCTGCATGAGACAGGCCCCCACTCAAGTCATTATGACAACCATATTCGGAGATGGACTATTCGGATATGATGGGGAGATAGCAAGAGAAGCAATGAAAATCCTTACCCAGGAGCATGAGAGTCATTTCTACATAGTGGTCCAGACACAGGAGGCATTTAATAGAGTGCTGGCCACATTCAAGGGGAGTAGACCCAGGGTGGCTAGTCTGTATCCATCGCTGGTAGACAGCCCTAGACCAGAGGCAAGTGCGCCAGCCAGATCAGACGATGAGTGGCCCTCACCTCCCCCAGACACAACCAGCTTCAACCTAGCCTCAACCCCCCATTACACGGGGCCAGGAAACCCCCCAGAATTTAAAGTCCAGCAGAGCGGCGAAAATCAACTGTCCAACATAGAAAGAGGAGAGAGATCTCCCCCAGGCCAGAACACGGTAAACACGGTGGACGAGGGAGAGCCATCTCAGATCAGGAGAACTAGGAGGGACAGAGACAGAAACTCTAGAAGAGTTCAGATACAGGAAGAGCAGGGGTGGTCTCGTCAAACGATGTATGACGCAAGGACAGGAAGCTACCATGCACCCAAAGCAACCCGGAAAAGGGAGGTGACACCACATGCCTCACCTTACATATCAGAAGCAGAGGAGACACAGGTCCAACATCAGCTGAAATTCTCAGCCCCACAGCTACGGGGTATCCAAGGGCTAAACAAGAGGGCTGTGGCATTAGAGCAGAGACATTACGACCCCAGGAAAGAACCAGCTAAGGAACCAATTTGGAGTACAGAGGAAGGAGTTAAATTTAACCCCCTAACTACCGATCAGACCTATCGCTATGAGGAAGGATCGATAGATCAGTCACCTGATTGGTACCCAGTCTCACAAGAGGAACGTGCGGTTATGCAACACGCACCCTCTACCCAACAAGTACTGGGGATGATAGGGGTAACTAAGCCATGGAAGGAGTCTTATATAGGGACAGGCTATGATTACTACCGACAAGGATGTATCCGGAGGGATAGGTCAGTGGAAAAGTATATGGGCACAGAGGTGCAAATGCCCAGG
>PIJE02003974.1:20000-30987 GCA_002895965.2 Coryphaenoides rupestris
GAGGAGCTCAGTCTTAGAGATAGGGTGAGGAGCTCAGTCTTAGAGATAGGGTGAGGAGCTCAGTCTTAGAGATAGGGTGAGGAGCTCAGTCTTAGAGATAGGGTGAGGAGCTCAGTCTTAGAGATAGTGAGGAGCTCAGTCTTAGAGATAGGGTGAGGAGCTCAGTCTTAGATAGGGTGAGGAGCTCAGTCTTAGAGATAGTGAGGAGCTCAGTCTTAGAGATAGGGTGAGGAGCTCAGTCTTAGAGATAGGGTGAGGAGCTCAGTCTTAGAGATAGGGTGAGGAGCTCAGTCTTAGAGATAGGGTGAGGAGCTCAGTCTTAGAGATAGGGTGAGGAGCTCAGTCTTAGAGATAGGGTGAGGAGCTCAGTCTTAGAGATAGGGTGAGGAGCTCAGTCTTAGAGATAGAGTGAGGAGCTCAGTCTTAGTGATGAGGAGAACGCCTCGGGATCCCCCAGGAGGAACTAGAGAGTGTTGGCTGGGGAGAAGGAAGCCTGGGGGCCCTGCTTAGCCGGCTGCCACCGCGACCCGGCCCCGGATAAGCGGACGAGAATGGATGGATGGATGGATATATACATATATACGTCAGATCCTGCTTCCATGTTGACTCCTGTGTGTGAACCGCCTTCGGCTCATACTCCACTTCTGATTGGTCAAGGGTCAGACCTGCTCGCAGGACAGCCGGTTGCGTGTGGAAGACCTGGGATGGGAACACTGTCGAGCGAACTCACAGGTGGTGTGTCTCTATTTGTGTGCCGAGCTATGTTGTTCCCCCCCACCACGACCCAGCTCCACATCATACTCAAACCCCGCCGGAAAGAAACACAGCATCTTACAAATCCCACAAGACGCCCTCATGCATACCGACACAGCCACCCCCCCCCTCATTCACTACATGGCTCAGTAGGTCATGACGGCGGATGCGCGCCCGCATTCTATGAAGCCCCATTGTCCACTTGTCGCCACCCATAACGGACTGTGTGTCTGCCTCCCACACTCGGCTGCAGACGGCTATAGCTATTCATACACTCGGATCGTAAGCAATCCACGCCGAACGCTGCCCGATCCCACCACTGAACATCAGCCCGCCAACCAACACTCAACAACACCCACTTTATAATATCGAACCCTCCAAGATTATGTTTGATTGGTCCTTTCCCTCCTTTGGGTCCTCTTTTTACCCACACCTCGTCTCCAATCTGGAACACAGATGACGGGTTGGGGTTAGTTAGTCCTGGTTCTGTTCTTGGGAGTTTTGGCATAGACAAGTATTTATTCAATTTACCGAGTCCTATCGCCGTGTCCCAGGCTTTTCCTAGGTTTGTTAGGATATATTCTTTCGCACTTCTTACTGCCCTTTCAGCTACTCCATTTGTATTACTTTTGTAGGGTATTGACCATATTATGCTTATTCCTAGTCCTCAAGTAATGCCATTACTTGTGCGTTTTTGAATGGGCTTCCGTTATCCGCCCTTAGGGTTATTGCGCCAGTGTTTGAACTAAAGAACATGCTTAATCTGTTGGATATTGTTTTCCCTGTTTGTTTTCTCATGGGGAATACCTGCGTATTTCCCCCGGCATTATCGCAAATTATCAGGAAGAATTTATTTCCCTCAGTTCCTCCTTCTGTGGTCTGAGCCACGTCAGCTGAAAAATGTAAACCCGGGGTGTCACATTTTATTTGTTGCATGGGCCAGCCGATGCCCTCAACCCTCCTTTTTGGTGACACTTTCACACTCTTGCTTCTGTAACTTGTTTACTTTGATTTTATTATCCTGGAGGAATTTTCTAACCTTTCGGCACCCGACATGTCCCAGAGCATCGTGGTATGCTGTTAAGTATTTATCAATTTGTTCCTCTGGGATAACGTTTATTCCGTCTGCTTGCTCCCATTCCGCGGGGAAAATACACCATTTGTTATATAGTATACTTCGGGCTTGGGCCAATTCATCGGCGACCCGGTTTCCATCGTGATCTTCCGTCCTTAGATCGGTGTGACTATTTACATGAACGATTTCTAACGTTTTCCCTTTCCTTAGGGCTGCTATTATTCGCCATTGTTCAGCTGTTTCCAACTCTTTTCCTTTAAAGTTTTGGTACTCTTTCCTTCCCACAATCCCAAGTCTTCTTTCATAGCATTATATACATACATTGAATCGGTTACTATTTTTAAGACTTTATTTTAAGGTTTCATCCTATCTGCGTGTGCTAACGCCTCTCCAAGTGCATATACTTCTGCAGTTTGAGCCATTCCTAATATGTACCCACTGGTTTTGTGTTCACGGCCATTTTTTGTTCGCGCAAAGAACGCCCATTTCGCATGAGTTTCGTCTTTTTGTTTACTCCCATCCGTGTAATATACAATTTCTGGGTCTGGGCTTGGTAGCGGGCTTTTCTTTTGGTGGCTTTGGCTTAGTTAGGTCCCCGGTAAATTTAAACAAGGGGTCCTCTATTAACATTTGCCACTTTCCCCACCTGGATGATAGCGCGCGTGCACCTTCTATCGTACCTTTTGTAGCTTCGCGCAACATGAGATTCTTCGTGATTATTTTTACCCAGGTGGGGGAACCCAAATTTCTCAACATCTGATATGCTTTAAATAGAGTTAAATTTTCATTAAATTTCTGCTCTGTTTCTGTGTATTTACATGAATATATAAGACAAGGTTTGTCTTCTCCCTCATTGAGCATGTATAGGGTCCCCCCTGTTCTGTTATTTCGGTTTTTACTATCAGGCCAGAATCTGGTTTCCGGGCCTGTAGCACATTTTTAAATTTTCTTACATGTTCTAATAAACCTGACAGGTCTTGTTTTTGTTTTTCTGATAATTTATAATCATGAGTCCTGAGTTTACCCGACTCGTCTCGTTTCCGGAGGTCAGCTTTTATTTTGTGGCACTGCATTGCCTTTTCCGCATATAGGGGTACATGTGATGACACGTATTCTAATTTACCTAATAAGCTTTCCGCTCCTAATGCGGTCTCAGGTTATTTCTAGTTTTGTCAGGTAATCATCTGGTTATTGATCTTCCCTCCGGAGTCAAAATGGAACCCGAGATATTTGCACACGGGCATACCTATTTCACATTTTTTAAGTCCTATTTGAACCCGCGAGCTGTTAATTTCGTTATTACGCTTTCTATACAATCTAAGTGTACCTCTTCGTCATCATTGCCGATAAGTATACGTCATCTATATAGATTGTGCAGTCTACCCCTTCTAGCGTTTTTTCTACTATTTCTTGGAATACATTTGGTGCATTGCAGAAGCCCTGAGGGAGGCGGGTCCACATGTATCCCTGTTTTTTGTACGTGAAACACGTTTTTAGTTGTGACATTTCTTCTAATTCTATGGACCAGAACCCATTCGCCATGTCTATGCATGTTTTGTATTTTCCGANAAGAGACAGCGAGAAGAAGGGAGGGGTGTTCGTCGGAGGGGAGGCGGAGACTGAACAATTGGAACTAACCCAGTGCCATTCTCCGACTCCTCAGATCCTCCAGCGAAGACCTCAGCTTCAGTATGAACGGTACTAAGGCTAACTTTACGGAAACCCCGACGGGGATCTCCCTTCACTCGATGGCCGGCATGGTAAAGATGACATTCTTATCCATAATATTCATGATGTTTTCATTTCAAAAAGGATGGAAACAATATGGTTGGAAAACTTTGGTATATATAACATTAAATTTATGCAGGCTTGCTATACTGGGGAAGCATACGCCTTCGGCGGGTATAATATTCCTAGCATTAGGGAATAATGGGATGGATTCAATTAAATGGTGGAATCCTGCAGTATATTTTGTGGGGTTGATTAGTACCGTAGAACAATTTGTAACTTTAATAAACACTGACCTAGGATTGCCCTTGGAAATAGGGACATATATCACCAAGACTATACTAGTAATAATATTTTTGGCTTGTCTACATTACAAAAGACCCTTGTTGAAATCAGTCATTAGACGACTATTCGTGCAATGGGTAACATTAGGTATTATTTGCATAGTATTAGTTTGCCTAAAACTACCAGTGATATATCCAATTATAATGTATGTATATTATATTACGGGAAAGGCCTCAATTCGGAGAACAAAAAGACATATCACGAGTATATATAGGACTTCCAGCGCTCTAAATGTAATAAAACTCCCCAAAAAGAGGGAATACTTGACTAATAATTTAATGAATGTTACAGGGCATGTCAGACGATATGAGCGGAACCATGAGACTGGCTTATCAACCCCAAATCCAGATGGGGAATCGGAAGCCAAAGAAAATAAGAAAAAACAAGGGTAACTCTGGGTATAGACGGGAGAAGAAGGCCCGGGTAGCGGTGGAGCTTCCTTGGGAGGTTACACCCGCCCCTGCTCAAACGGGCAATGGAGAAAAAAAAAGACGAGATACAGATTGGTAACTTGCAGGACTTGGCCGAATTAATTTCAGAAGGCCACAAATTATCAAATGAATTACCTATAGTTAGGGACATTAAAGAGAAAGAGCCCGAGCAGAGATCATGGGGTGATATAATGGAGCAAGGGGAGGAAATTCAAATGGAACGTGGTTCTCAGACAGATGACATCCACATTGGGTCTACAGGGAGAGAGCTTGTCCCGAAGGTAGCCATAGTTCAACCATACATAGAAAATTCAGCCGAGGACCCTAACTCCGGGTCACGAGTGACAGCGATTAAGTTCTTTACCCTAGATTTCGAGGCCAGGGCGGTAAAGATGCATAAGATGAGTTTAAAATCCCCAAAGCGGTGGGAAATGATTCAGATGATAAAATTCGGTCCAAGCGATATACCGGGTGTTCTAATACCTTAACAGGAGAAGTCTGGGTTGTTCATCAGGACCATTCCCGACTGGTTAAAATACTGGCGAACCGACCTGTGGTGGCAGAAGCAATAGGGTGGACAAAGGAACCTGTGGATGTAGCGATATTTTCAGCATAGGAAATGGGAAATATTGGTGTCGCTGTATGTCTACGGTCAGTGGATAAGGAGGTGTGTGTCCTCGAACCTCTTGGGCTCTTGGCCCCAGGGGTTTCAGGACCACCAAGGGTTCAAGACCTTCGTACAAGCCCTCCTTGTACGAAGGACTTACTTTCCCAGAAACCGACCATTATAGATAACGAGGACCCCGCAACGCTCATCACCCCACTAGGGTGTTATGAATGAGTAGTAATTCAGTCAGCATATGTCTAAGGAGGGGGCGTTAGGTGGTCCCATAGGAATACATAATTCTGAATAGCATATGTGATTAATAAAGTTTATTTCTTTCTTTGAAAATGCTTAATGCTGTAGTGTTTAGTCAGCATATGTCATAGGAGGGTGTCGAATAATGCCCATAGGAAGGCATATCGATTCTGTATGACATATGTGACTAACAATTCTTTATTTCTTTATTATATTCTATATATATTACTTCTTTATTAATAACTCTTTATTTCTTTTGCAAATGTATAATCCTGTGTAGCATTTATGACTGATGTGTTAGAGATAAGGGTTACTTTGGCAGGCAACACCAACGAAGGGGCTGTACGTGAGCCATAAGGGCCTCGTCTGCAGCAGGGGTAAAAATAGACTAGGGGGGGGGGTCACACTCACACACTCACACGTTTCCTGGTACACCGAATGTGAACTAGGGTTGACCCCATAACCAATTGGTTTATACTTCTTTAAGATTTAAGATTCTTTCATTTCATTGATTTGATTCCTCTTTAACTCTTTTACAATTATTATTGTACTTCTGTATAAGTCATACCCATAACCGATTGGTTTATACTTCTTTAAGATTTAAGATTCTTTCATTTCATTGATTTGATTCCTCTTTAACTTTTTTACAATTATTATTGTACTTCTGTATAATTCATACCCATAACCGATTGATTTATACTTCTTTAAGACTTAAGATTTATTCCTTTCATTGATTTGATTCCTCTTTAACTTTTTATTATTATTACTGTACTTCTATATAATTTTGTGTAGCATTAGGACTAATGTATGACTTATAAGGTTTATTTCAACAGAAGACACCAGTGAAAGACCTGTACTTGTACTGAGACAATGCAGGAGCGAGGGGCCCCATGCCTGTGTCACCTACAGCACCACGCTTCAGGTAGAAGGGTGGGGGGTCCCAAACCCGGCACGTTTCAGGTAGAAGGGTGGGGGGTCCCAAGCCTTGCGACAGTTAATGATTTTGTGTATCTTGGTCATGTCTTTCAACACATATGACAAAGGGGTCATGAACTCCAAGAGGCCTCATTTCCTGTGGTTTTTCTATACCAGGGGTTTCACATGCAGCAAGGCATGACAGTGGGGGTACGTTGAACACATACACAGTTTAGAGTTATTATATTTTATTGTCATTATATTATGAAGTGTTTTTAACAATCCATAATCATGTAATTTTTCTATATGTCAATATAAGATTTTATTTCTTTAACACGACACTTGAACTTGTCGTGAACCGATTTCCTTTATTGACAACATGCGGCCCCCCGCCTTCGTCTCAAGAGCCTCTATAGGACCCCTCGCTCCTCGCTTAGAGCTTAGGTGTCACATTTCACACCTTTGAAAAAACAATGAAGAATTTTGATAAGTTACCAAAATACCAAGAGACGTGACTCTTGTGTTCTTGTCTTTCTTTTGTTAATTTTTGAAATTTAAACTTTTATTATTATTATTTTTTATATACCAAGGTTTTGAGACATGACAATAAAATGACAAGTCTATGGGACAATGAAGATACACCCACACACTCCTTAATGTTATTACCATGAAATGTTTTGATACTTAATGATTCTATATTTTTGGTAAACAATATACCACTTGATAACATATAACATGTATGCCATAATTCTTATATTATGAAGTGTTTTCCTTTTAATGCATAATTATATAATCCTTGATCATTCTTGATAACATATAACATGTATGCCATAATTCTTATATTATGAAGTGTTTTCCTTAATGCATAATTAATGCCATAATGCCATATTGCCATTGATGCTTCATGCCATAGTTCTTCTATTATGAAATGTTTTGTTCAAAGCATAATTCTTGTGCTTCTTGGAAACCTATTTTGGTAGCCAATGCTGTGCACGCAACATGAACACGAGACTTATGTACCGCCGAAAGGTGTGATCTTCGAATTAAGGGGCCCAAGCAAACGTACACAATGGAAAGTACGAGAATGCATCAAACCGGCATAAAAAACAAATAAATATATATATCTGCGAGGCTGCGCACAAAGAGACATGTAGCCTACGTCCGGCCAAAGGTGTGATGTACGAACCATAGGCGCCCAGGCATGAACCTGTATGCGGTGGAATTTACAGGACGATGCGAGACGGGCATTGAAAAAAGAAAAAATCCATAAGGCGTGATATGCAAATCTGAAAGCCCAGGCATGAATCTGAAGCACAGTGGAAAGTTTCAGACATGCGAGATGGGTATTGAAAAAAAAGACGAAGCCTGCGCGCGCAGGTGCCAACATTTTTGCTATAAAAGTCCGAACCCCCGAGGCAGGCGTGGCGCTCTAGCTCAGACTTTGAGACGCAGACAGCAGATTAGATAGATTGAACCCTGAACTAGGGATACTAGAATAAGACACTCTAGATAGAAAGATAATTTGGATAAACTTTGAATACATACATCGCTCGCTTCGCTTTGCTTATTATTGTAAAGCTATTATTTTGATTTAACTTTGAACAAAAAGAATAAAACTAATCCCACCTTGCAACTAAGGAACTGGGATTAAATCAAAATCTGGTGTAGAGCCAATCCATTATTGAACCCTCTCCAAGACCACTGAGATATTGAAGACCGAGACATCGATCGACACCAGCGCCCCGAAGGTGAGTTCCATGGGAAGCCTAACGGATATAAGTGCAGTTGGTCTTAGGTACTGATTAGACCTCATCTGTAATAACCGTTGTAAGAGGTTGAGGAGTGCTCATATGTAAGGCTATACGGGAAGTAAGTCTATATATGGGGGGGAGAACTTGACAAGTGGGTCACAAAACAAATCCTAACGAGTAACCGCCTACCTAGTAGAAGTGGACATTAATATCGCTATTGAAATGAGGCCTAAATACTGAGTGCGATAAAATCCTCCAAAGGGACGCGAGGTATTATATTACTTGGTGTTGACTAATAAACGGTAAGCATAGTCCATGGGTAGGAATACGGATAAATCATACAATCGATAGGTAAACCGCGTATTGTCGCATAGTTAATATCGGCCAGAGAGGTGGTGAGGCGGAGACACGGCCTCGATCATCCCTGAGATCCCCTAATAACAGAGCGAACGCGCAACATGTAACCCGCTTATGTCGCATAGTTAACAGAGGCCAGAGAGGTGGTGGGGCAGAGGCATAGGCCTCGACCATCCCTGAGATTCTCTAGTAGCATAGCGAACACGCAACAGTTTCCATCCGCGTACAGTGTGCCTTCTCAGCGCTTTCTTGCGCACAGTATTGTTGTATCCTATTGTTAAAGGAACAGGGGAGGGTTGCGCTGTAACCATCGTCGGCTACATTCTTGTTTGTTGTTTCTTTCTTTCTTTGAGCATAAACCCCCAGTATCTGTAGATCGATGGCCATGGCCTGGAGTGCGAATAGCATCGTATAGTTAGTCCAACTGCCGGTTAACTCACGTGTGTTTGATTGCTGTGAATTCCCACCTTGTGTGAGTTGCCTTTGTGTAAGGATCCCCTTTGATAGTGCAGTGCTTTGGAGTGTTCATATTGTGTGCAGTGCTTTTGGAGTGTCCGGTTTAATCTATTTAACTATTTAGTCGTGACTTTGTATATTTATTTTATTCCATACCTGGCACATGGTACCATGATTTGCTTGTTTTAAAGAGAACCCCCAGATATTTATTAAACATGCTACTTTTATAACTTGTGTGGTTTACACTTGTGTCCCATTCCAGATCATTGGTGTTTTAGCCTATCTTACCATTCTGTGTGTGTGTGTGTGTGTTGTGTGTGTGTGTGTGTGTGTGTGTGTGTGTGTGTGTGTGTGGTGTGTGTGTGTGTGTGTGTGTGTGTGTGTGTGTGTGTGTGTGTGTGTGTGTGTGTGTGTGTGTGTGTGTGCGCGCGCGTGCGCGCGCTCTATCACACCTCACCTGCTACCAGTGTGTGTCTACGGTGCAGCACCCCCCCCCTGATGCAAGGCTGCCAGCTTTCCACACCAGACCTCAGCTCACCAACACACACCCACGGGCCAATCACAGCGGAGAGAGAGTGAGGAATGAAACCGTCCGATCAGAGAGCAGGGGGAGTGGGTGGGGGGGGGTGAGTCGGTGGCCATGTTGGTGCAACCCACTCAAAGTAAACATGTTAGGGAATAACTTTCCATATAAATGGGCCCCAGGCCACTCAAATATAAATCAACGTTGCGAAAGCCAACCTCGTAGGCCCTTCCTGACGCTGTGTGTCCCAGCGCGGCTCTTAGGCTGCAGCCAGACTATCAGCCTTTTATTTCGACCCGGGGAAATTAACACTACTTTTATTGACCCTGTCCATGAGGAAACACCACACACACAAAAAAAATGGCCTGAAATAGCTTCCTCGTCTGCCTTTTAGCAGACAAACTGGGCCAATATCTTATACAGCCGAGGGAGAAAGGAAAGGGAGTACAAAGGCTCCTTGTCGTCACGTCTGTTCGACCAGATTTTGAAATATAAAAGCCATTGAATTAATAGCACTGAATGTCTTTGCATTGAAATTATGTATCTGAAATTTTAGCCTTTGAATTCAACTCTTCAAATTTTCAATAACTTGTTTTCACTTGTATTTTTCAATGTTCACAAATTCAGTTGCAAAAATTTAAGTAAAAAAAAAATTCAAATAACATATATTCCAGTTGCTCAAATTCGACAGGTCAAATTCAGATCCCAAAATTCGAGTTAAAAAAATTCAGATAAAAAAATTCAAGTTTTAAAAAATTCAAATAATATGTATTCAAGTTGCTAAAATTCGATAGGCCAAATTCAGATGCTAAAATTCGAGGTTAAAAATTCAGAGTCAACATCCGGGATACCTTTGGATACCAAGGATAAGCAATCGATTCTGCATCAACTCGAACCAACAATCCACCAATCAAGTTACGCTCCATTGGTCATGTGACGCAGATGCTTGAATATTGGAAATTACCGGAAGGCGGTCAGCTATGGCAACGAACGATGGCACTTCGGTGAGTGTATTAACTATTTTGTGTCCTTTGTATTTGCAAGATTCAGTGACAGGTAATACCCGACACGTCACGCATTAACAGAATTTATTCTGTGGCGTTGGTTAAAGTTTTGTTAGCATAACGTTAGCTAACGGTAGCTCAAGTTTCAAGTTTCAAGTATTTTATTGTCACTTCACAGTTTACACAAGTATGAGCAGTGAGTGAAAATCTTATGTGCAAAACGCCCGACATCCGACTGCAAGTTATAAAAGAATACAAATAGAAATAAAAATAGAATAGAAACTAAAATGTAGAAAAATCTAAACAAAAGAAAACTGTATAAGATAAAATAAAGTATACAAAAATATTAAGGGGAGCAATACAAATATAAATCAATGTAATAAAATATACATTGTTATATTTTGACATATACACCAGGCGGTGTGTGGCCAAGGCCAAACGGATTATTAAAGACAATAACCACCCCAGCCACGAACTGTACACACTTCTACCGTCAGGCAGGCGATACCGCAGTATCAAGTGCACGAGCAGACTCAGAGACAGCTTCCACAGTCAGGCCATCAGGCTGCTGAACAAGTGCTAGTGCTAAGTGTTACTGCTGGTGCAAGTGCTGGTAGTAGTGCTAAGTGTTGGTGCCGGTGCTACTGCTAGTGTTAGTGTTACTGCTAGTGCTAGTATTACTACTAGTGCTAGTCCGGGTGCTAATTGCTGGTGCTAGTGTTGTTCTAGTGTGACTGTCTGAGGAAGTATTCTGTGACATTCTGTGAATGTCAAAATATAACAATGTATA
>PIJE02003975.1:0-12500 GCA_002895965.2 Coryphaenoides rupestris
CAACGGGTTTGGAAACGTCCCCTTCTGTACTCTATTGACACAGTTAACCAGAATAAGACTTGCATACTGCTTTCCGTGCGACAAGCGTGGCGCAAACTGAAGTCGTACTTGTCGATTCAGCGGTTTCTTAAACAAATAGTGAACGACTCTCAACGTCCACACGTCTACCTGTGAGGCATCCCTGAGTGAGACGCCTCTTTAATGAAACATTAAATATAAAAACGTCTGGCGATGTGACGTAACGGCGGAGTAATAGCGTGCAGAACAGAGGTGAGACTCCTCGGTGACTTTGTGGTTCTTCATGTTAAAGTTATTCAAAGTTTGCGTCAGACGCTTTGATGTCCTCCATGCTGCTGCTCCGCACGAACGCGCAACTCCGCCTCAACAGAGATATGAAAATTCTACGAGCTATGAAAGAGAGATGAGCATGATGCATAATCACGCTCATGATGTTACTGACGGGCTAAAATGTATTCAAGAGTTCACGAGATGGGGTCTCTGGTCTGGGGGGGTGGGCGGGTGGGGGGGGGGTCACGTTGAGTCTGGCCTATAGGTTGTAGGCTACGGGGATACGCCTCCCATTGGCTGACTTATTCCAGTCGGAGCTCTCCTCCGCTTCCGCTATCTGTTTTCAAACTTGCCGTCGCTACGTGAAACAACAACCTCCAAGCTAGCAACCTACACGCTGAAACCTTACACACGGAATTGTGTGACCGTTTTTCTTTTGCTTTAGACATTTTAATACCAGGGCTCGCCTCCCCACATGCACATGTTCCACCAAAACAAGCCCCCCCCCCTCCCCCCTCAACATTTTGTGCAATACAACTTATTTTTTCTGCTAAATATATCTTACCTATATTGTTACTCTATTAGGCTTATACGCTTTATATTTATTATTCTATTGTTTTTAGTCTTATGTCGTTGCTATTTTTGAGCAACCTCTGGCACATGAATTTCCTTCGGGATGAATAAAGTTCTATCTTATCTTATCTTGTCTAAAACAAAGTGTGACGATAGGCCTGGTTATGCCAGACGAGGGTCAGACCAGGTCTCCTTGTCCTACGTCATCTAATCTGAAAGAGGAAGAGAAGAGGAGAAGTGGAGGAAGGGAGGAGGAGGAGGAGGAGGAGGAGGAGGAGGAGGAGGAGGAGACCACAAAGAAACGCAGTGAGCCTTTTCTGAACAACTGTTTGTTGGATTATCCCGATTTTAAACGCGCGGCTAACTCTGACGTCATTTCCACCTCCCCTCCCACCTCCTCCCCTTCCCTCCTCCCTCCCTCCCCCATTGTGGCCACCCCTCCCCGCCCCCCTCCCCCGCTGCTCTCATCATAATCCCGTCCCTTTGAAGTGAGCGCCGTGGAAACAATGTCGGCGGGCGACACATCCACCGCTGTCACCGGCCACGCTGACAGCACGCACACACACACACACACACACACACACACACACACGCACGACACACACACACACGCTTCCCTTCTGTGCTTCCCCCCCTGTCTTTCTTTTTGTCTCTGTTTACATTCTCCATCCTCTCCCTTTGTCCTTTCTGCTTGTTGTTTTTCTATCGCCTCTGTTCCAAACGGTCTGCCTCCCTTAAGAGAAGAGGTGAACAGAAAGAGATAGAAGAATAAATAAAGACAATGGCGCCGCCAATCTCTACTTTATGTCAGTTCTATAGTTTGTTTTGTTTGCTTGTATGCTTCGACATTCCCTGCCAGCACGCTCTCTATTCTCGTCCCTCTGCCTCCCCCTCCTCCCCCCTCCCGGGCCCCCCCCCCCCCCCCCTCCCCTCCGTGTGTCTGGTCTGGGGTCCCCTCTAATCAATGCGCGCCTGTTAATTGGATGCTCATTAGCAACAACGAGGGTCGGACAATAGGATTGGGGGGGGAATTAAATAACCACAACACGGATATTAGGAACACGGATATTTGTGAGGGAGAGAGCGAGAGAGCGAGGGAGACAGAGAGAGAGAGAGACAGACAGAGGGAGAGAGAGAGAGAGGGGGGGTGGGGGTGAGGGGTGGGGGTGACATTACCGTAAACTCCTCCTCGGGTACCGAAACGTGTTGTCGGTTCGCCTAAGTGGCGTTCAGAGCTACTTAACAGTAAAGTACATGTGTACAGTGAGTAGACACACTCAGACTGGCAAAGTGTTGGAGGAGGGGGAGACACGAGGAGACAGGCTTCCAAGTGACACGTAAGGATAGACTGTGAGGAGATATTAAGTGGCACTGCTCTGGCACTGTCAACCACCGGCACCGCGTCTCAGTAACAGGATGCATGGCGCGGGTAACGAGAGGCACGGAGAGCCATCCGGAGGGCGCATTCAAATGACGCACGATTGCACGCGTGTGTGTGTGTGTGTGTGCGTGCGTGCGTACGTGCATGTGAGTAATTGTGTGTGCAAGTTATTGTGTATCTATGTGTGTGTGTGTGTGTGTTTGTGTGTCAAGACAAGTCAATTATATTTGTGTAGCCGCTAATCACAGTGAGTCAAGGGCTTCCCAGGCCATATATTTTTGACACCCCCTCACCCTAGCCCCCCAAAGGGTAGGAAAAAAACAAGGAAAATGAACAAGGAAGAAACTTTGAGGTGGAAGGGATCATTAGGCGTGCAATTGGTGTCATAATTGACAAACGTTCTAGTATTACAAACATTTTAAGTGGAAAATGTGTGATTGTGTGTGTTTGTGTGTGTGTATATGAGATTGTGTGTGTGTGGTGTGTGTGTGTGTGTGTGTGTGTGTGTGTGTGGTTGTGTGTATATGTGTGCGTGACTGTCCATGGAATGGTGCGTGTCTGTGTGTATGATATAGCATGTGTGTGTGTGTTTTTCTGTGTGTATATGCAATAGTGTGTGTGTGTGTGTGTGTGTGTGCAATTGTGTGTGTGTGTGCAACTGTGTGTGTGTGTGCAATTGTGTGTGCAATGGTGTGTGTGTGTGTGTGTGTGTGTGTGTGCGTGTGGGGACGCGGAGCAGGTTGGCGAGGCGTCCCTCTGTGGCAGCTGCAGACCACAAACGGACGGGCTTGTGTTTGGAGAGCGCCCGGCTCCACACGTCTCTTTATTTAAAGAGCCACACCCCACCAACTGCCACCCGATCCCTGTCTGTTTGTTCGGCCGGTCGACATTATGAGAGGAGAAGAGACAGAGGAGGAAAAAAAAAAAGGTGATTTTCATAATAATTGCTTGGATGTGTCATGTGCATGTATGTCTGGGTGATTTGGAAAGTTTGTGCAGTGCATGAAAGTTCCTCTGATAAAGATCATTTTTCTTTGATTTTCCTTTGCCTCACTTGGCTTACGTTGGATAAAATCGCCGACAAACGGAATAAATGTAAAAGTCGGCCAGTTTTGAAAGACTTAAAAGCCAGTGTATTTCAGTGTGTGCCTTTGCCTCCTGAAATGATTTATGTGAAGTTGCCAAGCGATCAATGCATCTGGTGTGGCTGGTCTAGCAGTCCGAGGCTGTCCCTGATCATCCCTGAGGGGAAACCTGGACGTTTTGCATGTGTAGCCTCTTGATTTTATTGACTAAGCCATCCTTTGTCCAGACGGTGTTTTTACTTTTGTCTTTGCAGTGGTCACAAATAAAACCAAACAGGTGGCAGAGAAAAAACGTTGCTGCAAAAAAGGACAGAGAGTACGAACAAATAAAAACGTTGGTGCACCAAGAAGCGAGATAACTAGCTTTAAAACATTGGTGCACCAAGGAACGAGTACTAGTTTAAAAACGTTGCCGCAACAAGGACGGAGGGTACTAGAATAGAATAGAATAGAACTTTATTAATCCCGAAGGAAATTCTTGTGCCAGGTTACATAGCGATACAGTACAATAAAACAATATGGAAAACAACAGAATAATACAAAATAAACTAACAGACAAACAATTTGGCACTACTAGCTTCAAAACGTTGACACAACGAGGACTGTGCCTGGGTCCAGACCTTTAAATTCGACAACTCCAATAATTAGACTGATTCTGGTCTGGTATCGGGACATGAAACAGGGGTTTCTCGGTTGAATTACGATTACACAATGAGCGTTAGCCAATCAGCAATGAGAACCTTAGTCAAGCATTCCCAAGCTGTGTGCCGCAACCAAGGAGGCGCAATAACAGCGACGCGACCGCTAAAGACAGGCTAGACGCTTCTATCGAGGTGGTTCCAAATCGATTCACCAATTTATATTACTTGCACTTCCACCCCGGCATCAGTGTCCACTTAAAATGACGATTTGTTCGATTCAGGCGGATACGTTGGCCTCTTGTGATTGGTTCGGGAAAAACAAATCTCCCTCCCCCACGGAAATCAGTTGGAGTGGAGGCAATGTCAGACTGAAGACGGGAATGGAAACGTAACAAGCTGACAATCAGGCTACCTGACATCAGGCTAACACGGAATGAGAGCAGTAGTTTTAAAAACGAAAGAATATAAAAAGAATTAGGCGGAAAGAAAAAGGGGCGGCTCTCCCAGAGGACGTAAAATGGAGGTGAACGAGTGCGACGGACAGATTTATAAGCGGCAGCCCAGACGCGGAGCGCAGAATCCAGTTAAAGACACTATGGAGCTTTGCAGGCCAGCCATAAAAAAATATGCTACAGTGCGTAAAGAAACATCGACGGTGTGTCGGCCGACAGGAGAAAGGGCGACCCGTGTCTCGCGTCTATAAAAGTCACATTGAGACGAGGGTGCTCTTATGGTGGGGCCGCTTTACGAGGGTCTCCTCTCTAAGGGTCTGCAGGAGCACTAAAGAGACTGGCTGACAATAGGTAGTGATGTTAAAGTGCTACGGAGGGGAAGGGAAGGAGGAGGAGGTGGGTCCACATGGGTGGGGAGAACTTTCTTAACTGTATCGACATTTGGTATTTGTACGATGGAGACGAATGTACGTATGTAATGTATGTATGTATTGTATGTATGTATGTATGTATGTATGTATGTATGTATGTATGTATGTATGTATGTATGTATGTATGTATGTATGTATGTATGTATGTATGTATGTATGTATGTATTGTATGTATGTATGTATGTATGTATGTATGTATGTATGTATGTATGTATGTATGTATGTATGTATGTATGTATGTATGTATGTATGTATGTATGTATGTATGTATGTATGTATGTATGTATGTATGTATGTATGTATGTATGTATGTATGTATGTATGTATGTATGTATGTATGTATGTATGTATGTATGTATGTATGTATGTATGTATGTATGTATGTATGTATGTATGTATGTATGTGTAGATACAGAGAGAGAGAGAGAGAGTGTGATGCAAGGAAAAACACGATTGTTATCTGTTGTCTTTGTATTCTTCTTCCGATGTATTCTTTTGAAACTATTTTCCGATAGAAAGCCAATTCAAACGGGGGCTCCAGCAGTGTGTTCCTGTTCAGATTCTGGATATTCCAAAACACCCCTCCGGAGTTATCCAAGAGCAAAACGTCCCCACAGCTGCACAGAGTGCTGACCCAGTTATGCTATGCTATAGCACACACATTAACCCCAGAGGAACCTGGACCAAACGAGGGGGGTCGGGTGGGGTACCTTGTGGGCCTTGTTGGCGTGGTGGCTCAGGGTCCGTCTCTCCTCGTCCCAGCGCGCCTGGCCCTCCCCCAGCTGCCTCTCCAGGCTCTGCTGCACAGACGCCGCCTCCTCTTTACCGCCACACACCAACGTCTGCAGCTGGGCTATCAGCTACAGGCAGAGAAAGAGGGAGAACAAGAGAGTGAGAGACGGAGAGAGAGACACTGACGGTGAATGTAGGAGAGTGACAAGCATAAAAAGAAACAGTAGATGTAACACTGGGCTATGAGCACGACGGTGTGTCGGCGACAAGGAGAAAGGGCGACCCGTGTCTCGCGTCTATAAAAGTCACATTGAGACGAGGGTGCTCTTATGGTGGGGCCGCTTTACGAGGGTCTCCTCTCTAAGGGTCTGCAGGAGCACTAAAGAGACTGGCTGACAATAGGTAGTGTGTTAAAGTGCTACGGAGGGGAAGGGAAGAGGAGGAGGTGGTCCACATGGGTGGGGAGAACTTTCTTTAACTGTATCGACATTTGTATGTATGTATGTATGTACGGATGAATGTATGTATGTATGTATGTATGTATGTATGTATGTATGTATGTATGTATGTATGTATGTATGTATGTATGTATGTATGTATGTATGTATGTATGTATGTATGTATGTATGTATGTATGTATGTATGTATGTATGTATGTATGTATGTATGTATGTATGTATGTATGTATGTATGTATGTATGTATGTATGTATGTATGTATGTATGTATGTATGTATGTATGTATGTATGTATGTATGTATGTATGTATGTATGTATGTATGTATGTATGTATGTATGTATGTATGTATGTATGTATGTATGTATGTATGTATGTATGTATGTATGTATGTATGTATGTATATATGTATGTATGTATGTATGTATGTATGTATGTATGTATGTATGTATGTATGTATGTATGTATGTATGTATGTATGTACAGTATGTATGTATGTATGTATGTATGTATGTATGTATGTATGTATGTATGTATGTATGTATGTATGTATGTATGTATGTATGTATGTATGTATGTATGTATGTATGTATGTGTAGATACAGAGAGAGAGAGAGAGAGTGTGATGCAAGGAAAAACACGATTGTTATCTGTTGTCTTTGTATTCTTCTTCCGATGTATTCTTTTGAAACTATTTTCCGATAGAAAGCCAATTCAAACGGGGGCTCCAGCAGTGTGTTCCTGTTCAGATTCTGGATATTCCAAAACACCCCTCCGGAGTTATCCAAGAGCAGAACGTCCCCACAGCTGCACAGAGTGCTGACCCAGTTATGCTATGCTATAGCACACACATTAACCCCAGAGGAACCTGGACCAAACGAGGGGGGTCGGGTGGGGTACTTGTGGGCCTTGTTGGCGTGGTGGCCTCAGGGTCCGTCTCTCCTCCGTCCCAGCGCGCCTGGCCCTCCCCCAGCTGCCTCTCCAGGCTCTGCTGCACAGACGCCGCCTCCTCTTTACCGCCACACACCAAACGTCTGCAGCTGGCTATCAGCTACAGGCAAGAGGAAAGGGAGAACAAGAGAGGGAGAGACGGAGAGAGAGACACTGACGGTGAATGTAGGAGAGTGACAAGCATAAAAAGAAACAGTCGATGTAACACTGGGCTATGAGCTGGGTCTGATAGAGAGAGAGACCAAATGAAGTTGTCTGTTGTTATTTCTTCACCAAGTACTACAGTAGTCATGTGCCTGTTTGAAGCGTTCCCCTGCCTGTTCGAAATTTTCGAAGTTTTTTTGTGGAGTTACTGCTTCCAACTTTTTTGAGAAGCGCTTGAAAGCTTTCTTGAGAGCCGCTTGTCCAAACTTCACAGTCGACACTGCACTTCCTTGGGTCCTCGGCAACACACCAATCAAGTGTGAAGTCGATCAGATCAAACAACATACATGCAGAGGACAACACGTACATGCAGAGACTTCTACCATTATAGTGAGATATATAGATAAGGAGAGACTGACTGTGTATGAAGGGGACCAACGGACAGCATTACCAGCCACCTCAGGAAGATAAAAAAGATGGTTTTTTGGTGCAAAGTTATGGTACAACCTTAAGTAACAAGTTTTTTAAATAACATGTCAAAGTCGGCCGCACTTGCAAAAAAAGCATAACAACGATAAACAAGCAGAATCCAGATCTGTGCATTTTCATTGGTTGCGGAGCGGCGCGTGTCGTGCCGAGAGGAGGTGAAAAGGGCACAGACGAGATAAGTGGAGGCCAGACGAGGAACCCAAGACGTGGGTCACGTTTCTACAGGACTCCCTGGGAGGGGAAGGGTGTCAGGTGGGAGCCGGCCTGCTAGCGTCGCGGCGTGTGTTTAGACTCCCAGTCAGCATCGCTTTCATATCTCACACACACACACACACACACACACACACACACACACACACACACACACACACACACACACACACACACACACACACACACACACACACGGAGCTCTCTGCCTCCTCCTCTCTCAGGATGGATAGAGGGACATTTTATACGTGAGGGAGAAGACGAGAGGGAGAGAGAGACAGAGAAAGAGAGAAACGGCGAGGGAGACCAGCAGACAGACATATAGACAGAGAGAGTGAGAGAGAGACAGACAGAGGGAGAAGGGAAGAGTGAAGATGTGAGCGGGAGAGAGAGACAGAGAGAGAGCGAGAGGAACTGGAGGAGGAAGAGGGCGGAGGTAAAAAAATAAGCCCCGCCCCTTTTCTGAAGAGCGGGGTGACTTTGCGCTGGTGAGCTGGATACCGAGATGAAACGCAGCCGTCTCCACTTTGAAATCCTACAGTGGAAATTAAGATTCTATTTAAGCCACTGCCAGGGAGGAGAGGGAAGCTGAGAGGACGGGATGGAGAGATAGATAGAGCCAGCCAGAGAGGGAGGGAGAGAGGGAGATACTTGGAGATGGAGACAGAATAGGAGAGGGAATCAGATAGGATAGCGATACATTATATAGAGATAGATAGAGAGAGAAAGGGAAAGAGAGAGCGGGAGGGTGAGAGAGAGAAATAGGATGATAGAGAGAGAGAGAGAGAGAGAGAGAGAGAGAGAGAGAGAGAGAGAGAGAGAGAGAGAGAGAGAGGGCAGTGCCGTTGTAGCTCTAGGCTAGACAGACAATTGTTTACCGTGCTCAAACTCTGGAGGAATCCACTCATTGTGTGGGAGTATAGAGGCTAGGATGGGGCGAGAGAGAGACACACACACACACACACACACACAGTAGCGGGAAAGAGAGAGAAAGCACGTTTGAGCAATCAGAGCGAGAGAGGGAGAACAAGAGAGTGAGAGCGGGAATGGGTGAGAGAGGCAGAGAGAGAGCGAGGGCAATCAAAGGGGAGAGACACACACACACACACAGAGTGTGTGTGTGAGAGAAAGAGAGGGAGATCCCAGACCAGACCCGTGTTGTCAGTGGGCGACCCGCATTAAAGCAAACAAGCATCCCATTATGGGCGAACATGGGCCCATAGATAATAACAATTATCTGCACACTGTGGACGGCCTGCTTCAGGTCCTCAGCCCTGCGGTGGGGGGTGGGGGGGGCAGCGGCGGCGGCTAACCTCCCGCTAACACTAAAAAGGGGCAAAACTCCTGCGCAACACTCTCTTCCCGTCCCAGCCCGTCCGGTTATTCGGGTTCCTGTGTCTGATAGGCCGGGCTGCCCGCCCCCTCTCCAGGCTGTAATTGGTCTGATGAGACTTGTCTGTTTTCAGACTGCTGGCACGACCACGCGTTGTGGGCAGAGGGTGTGCTGCTCACCTCCCCATGAACCTGAACTGAACCGGGTGTGTGTGTGTCTGGGTGTTGTGTGTGTGTGTGTGTGTGTGTGTGTCTGTGTGTGGATATGTGTGTGTGTGTGTGTGGATATGTGTGTTCTCAGTGTGTGTGTGTGTGTGTGTGTGTGTGTGTGCAAACGTGCATCTACGCATGTGCATGTGTGTTTTTGTGTACCTACGTGTGTGGAGATGCATATATGTATGCGTGGGTTTATGTGCATGCATATGTGTGCATATGTGTGGATATGTGTGGATATGTATGAATGTGTATGTGCATGTGCGCTTGTGTGTGTGTGCGTGTGTGTGTGCGTGTGCGTGTGTGAGTGTTGCTGTGTTTGCATGCTGGAGGCTGACTTACTAAAAGTGATTGCGAGGGAGATATTAAAATGTTTTCAATAATTATGATGCATCATTATGTATCCACTTCACACAGACTTTTATCTGGAGTAACATACATAACAAAGCTGTTAAACATTGTTTTCAAAGTATATATACAGTGTGTGTGTGTGTGTGTGTGTGTGTGTGTGTAAGCAGTCCACATGCCTCCCCCTCCCCATTCTCAGAACTACAATCATGACAAACTGTCAATCACACAGGGTGGAATACATAAATATTCCTCCTCCTCCTCCTCCAACTCCTTCTTGATACGTCCTGAACTTTCACCTCATATATACGTATATATATTTATCATATACACACACAGAGAGGCTTCTGGATAATGCATGCTAAATTCCCTCCCTCCCATGCTAGCTCCCGGGGCAATCGTGGAGATGATAAAGAAATTATCTCCCCACCCCCACCACCACCTCCACCACCAGCACCACCAGCACCACCAGCACCACCACCACCCCAACCTCCAGCTCCTCCTCCTCCTCGACTCATCACCCACTGCAGTCCCGTGATTAGGCAGGTGGATTGTGTGGTGATGGTGGTGGTGGTGATGGTGGTGGGGGTGGAGGTGGTGGCGGTGGTGATGGTGGTGTGGTGTAGTGGGTGGTGTTTAGTGCGCAGGTCGCCCAGGAGGGCCACTCAGCAGCCAGGCACGTGAGGTGCTGGGAAGGTACGCCAATTAGCCAAACCGAGAGAGGGAGAAGGAGAGAGAGATGAGTTAATAAGAGAGAGAAAAAGCGAGATGTGTGTGGTGTGTGTGTGTGTGTGTGTGTGTGTGTGTGTGTGTGTGTGTGTATGTGAATAATAAGCCCCTCCCCCTCCGGGACAGTAACGTATAGGGGGCCCCGGTAGGGTTTTAATTGGGCTATTAGCTGTGCGGCGGGGCCGGGGTGCGTTGGCCCCTGACAGACACCCAGGGGTTAACAACCGGGGTGAGCCTCGGAGGTTCAAAGGCTCCTTGTTTACATTGGGCCCAGCGGCCCCTGGGCCACGGTCTAGCCACCCACACCCTCACCCACACCCACACCCACCCACACCCACGCCACACCCGCACCCACACCCGCCTCCACACCCGCACCCGCCTCCACCGACACACAAAGGCGGCCGAACCCACCGACAAACAATCGGCGCAAGTCACGCATACTAATAGGCCCGCTCCCAGAGCCCCTCCCACCACACACACACACACACACACACACACACACATACACGGACGCACATGCACACACACACACACACACACACACACACTTTGCATAACAATCACCCTCATCAGACAGGTCACATTTTGCACGAAGGGGAAGGAGGGGGAGGGAGGGGGAGGGGGGACGGTTGACATTAATGATGGCGGAGGTGGATTTCCCCCCCCCTCCCCTTTCGTTTTGTTTATTGAACCTGTGCCAACTCAGTAGCCCTCCCTCCTCTCCCTCCTCCCCCCACTCCCCTCCTCACCCTCTCGGCCCCCAACTCCCAAAAAAAACAGAGGATTAATCATATGCCGCTTTGTCTTTGGGAGGCGCGTCGCGGCGGCTATGGCGGGCTAAACAGGGCGGGGCTAAAGGCGCGTGGGGCGGCGGGTGGCGGCGGTGGCTGCGGCGGCGGCGTTTGAAGTCGGCCATTGTTGTGTAACCTAATAAGCTACTGTTTTTCTCCCAACATCTGCTCGTCAACCTCGCTCTCAACTCAACAGGCCTTTTCCCAGCCGGCACACCCCCCCCACCCCCCACAAAGTGGAGGCACTGAAAGAAAAAAAGAGAGAAAGAAAAACAAAAACAAAAGAGAGGGAGAGTGAGAGAGAACGAGAACGAGAGAGAGACAGAGAGAGAGAGAAAGAGAGAGAGAGAGAGAGAGAGAGAGAGGACGTGTGGATAATGAGCAGTAATTACAGCCAAATGATTGTGATATTATACCCTATATTATATTATATTATATTATTATTATTACCCTATATTATTATTGTACCACATCATCAAGACCTAGTGGATGCATTTATGTTTTCTTTTTGGGTTCGCGTAAACTCTACTTATGGGGAATTTTTTGGGGTCTTCTGTGACAACTTAAGCGTAGGGGTTATCAATGGGATACTTGTGTGTGCCCACCCTGTGTGCCCCGCGGTGGTGGTGGTACGCAGACAGGGAAGCAGATTATTGTCGTGGAACATTAAGAGTAATATAAACAATCACATGTACTGTAGGCATCTCCATCAGGGCCTGGATGAGAGAGTGAGAGAGAGAGTCGTAGAGATTGACGGAGAGCGAGTGATAGAGAGTGATAGAGAGAGGGAGTGATAGAATGACAAAGGGAGAGAGGGAAAAAATACTCACTGTCATTGAACACTGTCCAACTGTGCACTTTCTTTTTCTGTGTGTGTGTGTGTGTTGTGTGTGTGTGTGTGTGTGTGTGTGTGTGTGTGTCCATCTGGCTTAATGTGCACGTGTGTGTGTGTTCTATACCTCACTGCACACACCTGTCCCGGCAAACCATCCAGTAGAGAGAAAAAAGGAGATGAAAAAGGAAGGGAGCGAGGGAAGGAGGGAGGAGGGGATGAACAGAGAGAGGGAGACAGGGCTGGATACAGGGAGAGAGAGAGAGAGAGAGAGAGAGACAGAGAGAGAGTGACAGACTGACTGAGAAAGTGATAGGGAGAGAAATAGAGAGTGATAGAGAGAGAGAGACTGACGGAGGAAGAGAGAGATTGAGGGAGAGCTAGAGAGAGTGATAGTTAGTGAGCGTGATTGAGAGGGAGAG
>PIJE02003975.1:20000-25000 GCA_002895965.2 Coryphaenoides rupestris
GATTAAAACACACTCACACACACAACACACACAACAATTTAAATGGCATTCAAAGATAACTTCAATTCCCAAATTTTGCAATTTTTTCAACCTGGTCCTGGATTAGTTCAGTTAGACACAAACGTTATGCGGGAACACAATCTGTAGAAAAAAATGTATTTACAGCACAACCACTCCAACACACTGGTATGGAAGAACATTCAGCACCCATAGTGTCTCCTAAACTTGGACGAGACCCCCCCCCCTCCCCTTCCCCTCTCCCCTCCCCCCTCCCCATCCCCCCCCTCCGGCCCCTCCTCTCTTCAGCCCAATCATTTACATGCATTTGTATCTTGGGCCTCTTGACAAGAGCAATCTGTGGGTCAATCTACGACCGAGTCAGGTGTTCCTCTTGAGGTCCCACTTTGCATTTTTTTTACATTTGTCTCAAGGGCCACTTCTCAGGGGCCGCAGTCAAATGAGGCTCGCCGACACCCGTTACCTCCGTGGCCCCTGGCAGGTCGACTACAGCAACAAGGACGACAACATTGCGGTTTTGGATGTCATTCATCTGCCGTGTTTATTCGAAGCGACCTGCGACAATGAAATATCCAAAGCAGCTTAAAACACAACAGCGCACGGATGGAAATATAAAAACATGAAATCAAACATGGATGACGCAAATCATTGTGAGACTATAGGCGCATGTCAGAGACCTGTACATTGTACATTATACAAACACAACATGTATTATGTCTTGTGTACTTCTCAAAGATGAGGGTTGAACGTTTTATAACCTCCAACCTCCGCCCAGAGGTCTGGCTGGGGACCCTGATCCATGGCATGGTCATCATCATCATCATCATCATCATGTCATCAGACATGACATCAGGCATCAGGTCCCAGAAGGTCTCCAGGACCTTTAGGGAGACATCTTGGAGGTCCCATAAGGAAGGTCTCTAGGCACTTTAGGGAGACATCTTGGAGGTCCCATAAGGAAGGTCTCCAGGCTCTTTAGGGAGACATCTTGGAGGTCCCAAATGGAGGGTCACCAGGCTCTCTAGGGAGACATCTTGGAGGGCCCAATAGGTCTCCAGGCTCTTTAGGGAGACACCTTGGAGGTCCCAAATGGAGGGTCACCAGGCTCTTTAGGGAGACATCTTGGAGGTCCCAAATGGAGGGTCACCAGGCTCTTTAGGGAGACATCTTGGTGATCCCGCGGTCCCAGGCCCCTCCCACTCCCACCCTCTCCTCTCTTGAGGAATACCTAACAGAGGAATTTGCAAATACTTGAATGCCGGGGCGGGGGCTTAATTGTAACCGATTCAATCCACATGTAGCTCACTGAGCCCTATTGACAGGCAAATCAGCCAATCAGATGTGAGGGGCTGCCGGTGCCCGCGTGCCTGCAAGGTGCCTCTGAATTCCCCAGACCAGAGAAGCCGCTCCAGGATTTGCATATTTGTCCCGTCTATTTGCATATGGGTGTGTGATATGATTTATTTGTGCCAGGGATCTATACATATATATGTGGGACGGTGGGGACATCCCCCCAAAACTCGACTCGCAACCCCCCCGGCACGTTTGAAGCCAAGAGTTTCATCGTTGACGTGGTCATGGTTGTGGTGTGTCGGGGTTCAATGGGCTGTAACCTTACAACTGCTCTTGAGCCCAATCATTTGCATGCATGTGTAAGCCCTGAGCAACTCAACCACAACACCGTGGTGGAGAGAGAGAGAGAGAGAGAGAGAGAGAGAGAGAGAGAGAGAGAGAGAGGGCATACAAATTTCATAACCACCTAAAAGACAGTGAGCCCGACACGCTCCATAACAAAGCCCTCATCCACAGAGCGACTCTAGAGCGATGCCCCCTCGGCCAGCTGGTTCTGGGACTCTATTCACAAAACCAAGCAGAGCCACCAGACAGAAACCCCATTAGAATAAACCAAATTATAAGAAAACAAAAAGAAAACTACCTCACGCACTGGAAAGAATCAACCAAAAAACAGAGTAAATTAGAATGCTATTTGGCCCTAAACAGACAATACACAACGGCAGAATACCTGAGCACTGTGACCGATCCCAAACTCAGGAAATCCTTGACTAGATACAGACTCAGTGAGCACAGCCTCGCCGTGGAGAGAGGCCGCCACCGGCAGACCTGGCTACCAAGAGAAGACAGACTCTGTACCCACTGCACCCAACAGGAGGTGGAAACCGAGCTACACTTTCTAACAACCTGCCACCTATACCAAGACATTAGAGATACATACTTCCCACAAACACCCAAAAGATTTTTTTTTTAAGTTGACTTACTGACCTGTATATATTTAGTTTTTTATAAGTATACTTTTTATTTATCACTCGCTTTGGCAATGTAAATGTACGTTTCCCATGCCAATAAAGCTCTTTAAATTGAAATTGAATTGACAGGGAGAGACAGACAGAGAGAGAGACGGAGATAGAGAGAGACAGAGACAGAGAGAGACAGAGACAGAGACAGAGATAGAGAGACAGAGATAGAGAGAGACAGAGACATGTTGGGTGCTCCCTCACAGGACTCCAGGCACCTGCATGATGCTATCATTTGTCTGCTGCTTATTTGTACTTAAAATGTTTGCTTACTATTACGCATGTCCATTATGACACCCATTGCACTCCATTGAACCATCCCTGATGGAAGGAGTTCCTGCGTTTCTTCTCAAGGGAGCTTTTTCTTGCCCTTTGGGAGGCTCGGGCTAGGGGGTGTCATGAATGTATGGCCTGTAAAGCCCTTTGAGACTGTAACTGTGATTAAGGGCTATACAAATAAAATGGACTTGACCCGACTTGCTGCTGCTGCTGTTGTAGTGTATTGCTAACCACACCTCCATGAGAGTATGGGAAAAAATGTATCTCTTTCTCTGTAATGAACTGAATGAACTGCTACATAGCCCCCCCCACCCCCCAAGATGTCTTTCATTATTGATAAAAAACCATAAAAACAAATAATAATAATAATAATGATAATACATTTGACTTGTATCGAGTCTTTCATCAGGAGGCGCTTCCACATTGCACGTGGGGAGGAGAAAATGAATTAAGAAGGAAAAACATTTGAAGAAAAAAATTGAAAGACAAGAAAACAAAGGCTGGGCAGATAAACAAACTACACTACAGAGACTGTGGTGTTATCTGTTGTTGTTGGTTATTATTCATACCCCATGATTATGGTATTATCTGTTGGTTATTATTCTAGCTCCATGATTGTGTTGTGTTTTCTGTTATTATTCATATGTCCATGATCATGGCATTATCTGTGGTTGTTTATTACTGTCCATCCCTCCATGATCATGGCATTATCTGTTGTTGTTTATTACTATCCATACGTCCATGATCATGGCATTATCTGTTGTTGTTTATTAGTATCCATACCTCCATGATCATGGTATTATCAGTTGTTTTTTATACTCTTCATAACTCCATGAGAGGTATGAAGGAACAAGTCTGATCCAAGTCCAATGGATCTTTTTCACACAGACGAACGCACACACATTTGCGGGCATGTATGCAATCTAGTGCACATATACATATACACAGACACACACACACACACACACACACACACACACACACACACACACACACACACACACACACACACATTCGCAAACAGAATGGCGCGCACACACACAAGGATCTTAAAACAATAAGAAATGAGAAACAGCTCCAAACCACTCTGTGGAATCAAACACACATTAAAAATACACACACAAACACATACTTCTATATTCATAAAGTTAGCATGAAGCAGAAAGTCGGCATGAACCGTAACATGAAGGACAGAAGAAGAAAACCTTCGAAGTCCTGCAACACCTCAGGAAAACTGGCTGTCTGAACGCCACTTAAAGCAGCCATACGAGTGCATGTGTACGTTGAGTGCAGGTGTGTGTGTGTGTGTGTGTGTGTGTGTGTGTGTGTGTGTGTGTGTGTGTGTGTGTGTGCGTGCTCGTGTGTACTTGTGTGTGTGTAAATGCTTTCAAACAGACTACCTGTGCTCTGCCAAAGGCATTTTGGTGCTGAGGGCACTTTGAGGCTCTATCGAGCTTCTCCATCGCCTCCTAATCCTAGCGGTATGGAGTGTGACTGCTTTGAAGTGTGTGTGTGCGTGTGTGTGCACACTTAGTCTTGTGTGTGCGTATGTGTGTGTGTGTGTGTGTGCGCGCTTAGTCTCGTGTGCGCACATGTGTGTGTGTCTATGTCTGTGTGTAAAAGAGAGTGGAAGTGGATCTGAAGGCAAGGCATGCATCACTTATTGGGATGAATTAACAATCCACTGTTGGAGCCAAACCAGAGACACACACGCACACACGCACACACACACATACGCAGACACACACAGGACACACAAACATACACACACACGCATACACAAACTCATACACACAGGACACACACACACACATACAAATGCACCACACACACACATACACAAACACATCGGACACGAACGCACACACACACGCACAGCACAACGAGGAAATGCCAACCCCACACAGCACAGAGTGTGTGTTTGCTCGGCTCTAGGGAATTTGCTCAAGGTGTGCGTCTGTGACTCTCTGAGGCACAGCGGAGTCACAGCACAGCGAGCGAGCGAACACCGAACACCTCGCCGAGCCAGCAAGCCCTGTTGTCAACCCCCTGATCCCTCTTGTCCTCGTGTGAACTCTGCAGTTCAGTCTGCACGCAGAGACACGCGTACATGCTAGTGTTGTGGGCTACCGCTCCTGGGAAGGTAGGCCGCGGTGGAACGCAAAGGGGACTCGTCTCGCGGTGAGCTGCTGTGAACCAGACGTGTGTGTGTGTGTGTGTGTGTGTGTGTGTGTACGGAGTGAATTTAGCGTGAGCAGAGTACTGCTTGCACGTATTTAAAAAAAGAAAAATCCACAAATGTAGGGTTGTGAGCTAGCGTCTCCACAGCGTTTCTATCCACGGTTTCTATCCACGAGCGACACTGTAATACACAACGACAGTATGTGTTTG
>PIJE02003976.1:2500-10000 GCA_002895965.2 Coryphaenoides rupestris
GATCTGCCTTACTTGGCCTTTTTCTCCCCCCCCTCCTGTTCTCGCTCCACCTGCTCCACCCACACACTGACATCTCCATCATCCACCCTGCACCTCCACACACACACACACACACACACTCCCCTCATCACACCAAAAGTGCCCCAGTGAGCAGGGACATGATGAGGGAGATAACTCAGGAGTGATGATGATGGCTCCCTTTGCCCGGGGAGAAGGAGGAGGAGGAGGATGAGGAGGATGAACCCTTGTCTCTCTGCCAGAATGTCGATACCAAGGCCAAGCGAGACGTGAGCGGAGAGGAGAAACATCTGCCGTGATGCCTTTTTCGAGCTCTGAAAATGTGTGCCACCCCCAACTTTCTTTGCATATTCGTGTGAATCGGTCGCTAAATGGATGTTTTTGTGTTTGTGTTTGTGTTCGTGTTCTGCAGCTGGGCGACACGGGGATGTACACCTGCATCGCGTCCACGCCCAGCGGGGAGGCCTCCTGGAAGGCTTACCTGGAGGTGCAAGGTAGGAAGAGACCACGAACTCTCCGCACTTTGGACCCTCGCCGTTGTGTGTTTGACACCCATTGCACCCCGAACCGTCCCCCAACCCTAACCCTCACCTTTTTGGATGATTGAGATGACTTGAGATGAATGAGCAGGTAGGGTAACGGGTAAACTGGGGACATTGGTGTTCTAACTCAGCTGGGAATCAAACACCGTAACCACGAGACCATCCTACATTTGACACTTTATTTAAATACGTTTAAATAAATGTATTTAAAATGATGAGATGTGTAGTTGGACATGGACACCTGTGTGTGTGAATAAATATCTGTATCATGGGTATATCTATTACTCATGGGATGTTCAGTGGGAGCAGGTAACAGATCTTCTCCTGCCCGGTCCCGCCTTGTAGAATTCGGGGTCCCGGTTCAGCCCGTCAGACCCACCGACCCCAACCTGATCCCCAGCCCGCCCTCCAGGCCCGAGGTGACGGACGTGAGCCGCTCCTCCGTCACGCTCTCCTGGAAGCCCAACCTGAGCGGGGCCACGCCCACCTCCTACATCGTCGAGGCCTTCAGGTGACACAATCGCTCAATCAAGTCAAGTCCGAGTCAACGTCGTGTGTTTCATTTGTCACGTGTACATCAACACAACACAGGGACACTCTGTACAGCGAAAAGCAAAAAAATTATAAATAAAAGTGTTCATTCTTTGGTTCAGTTAACTCATTCAGACTAAAATAAGCTATGATATTTACTCTTACTTTGATATAACCCAAATGCCTCATCTGGGACACATAAAGTACATCTTATTATAATTATAGTGATGAGAGAAATTAGATATTCCAATTTTTGGGTTATTGCATTTTTGTGTCCCAGCCTGAACGGCAACAAAAATGGAGACATTATTATAGTTTGGTAGACAATACTAGAGAGTCAGGCAACGATTTGGCATAATTGAAGTGAAGAAAGGGGAAGTATAGAACTGTTCTCTGTGTATAACTCTTCCTCCTCATCCTACATCACGGTGTTCCTCCTCCTCGTCCTCCTCCTCCTCCTCGTCCTCGTCCTCCTCCTCCTCCGCAGCCACGCGTCGGGCAGCAGCTGGCAGACGCTGGCGGAGCACGTGAAGACGGAGACCTTCGTGCTGAAGGGCCTGAAGCCCAGCGCCGTCTACCTGTTCCTGGTGCGCGCCGCCAACGCCTACGGCCTCAGCGACCCCAGCCCCATCACCGACGCCGTCAAGACACAAGGTGGGCCTACCCTCCGGCGGGGGACTCCTACCCCTACCTCCGGCCAATAATAATACTAATAATAATAATAATAATAATAATAATAATAATAAAATAATAATAAGAATAATAATAATAATAATAATAATAATAATAAAATAATAATAATAGTAATAATAATAATAATAATATACTGTATATGTATAGCACCTTTGATACAAGAAATGCAGCTCAAAGTGCTTAACAACAAAGAAATTCAATTGTTCTTTGTCATGTGAATTGCTTCACATGACAAAGAACATAAAAACATTAAAAACATTAATGTGACATACGATGGAAAATACAAACAAAAAGAGAAAATAGCAGAATCATACACTAGTAGTGTACAGTAGTATGGATTTGTAGTTGGAACTTGGAGCTGCATTCTACCGTTAACTAGTGTACATTTTAATGTTATTGTACCTGACACAATATGATTGTAATATTTTACTATTATATCAATTATTTATATAGTTGCACTCTTTAGATTTGCTCGTTTCCTAATTTGTGTGCTGCAACAATGCACAATGATTTCCCTGTGGATGAATAAAGTAATATAGTGTGATATCTTAACTTATATATACGCTAATCATGTGGTCGTGTGTGTGTGTGCGTGTGTGTGTGTGTGTGTGTGTGTGTGCAGACATCCCCCCGACCAGCCAGGGCATAGACCACCGTCAGATCCAGCGAGAGCTGGGCGAGGTGGTCATCCACCTCCAGGGGAGAGCAGACGCGATCGACACACGTGAGAACCGCAGTGGGGGAGAAATGTCCCTATTTCCCACGCAACGCTTCGGCGCGGAAGGCGCTGTTTGGCCCCCGTCCCACCGTGGTTTTGTTTTTATTTTATTTACACTTAATTGCTTCCTCTGTTTGGAGAGGAGAAGGAGTAGGAGGAGGAGGAGGAGGAGGAGGAGGAGGAGGGAGGGGTGTCTTGTAAACTATTTTAACGGCATTCATTTACTTTTTCTTGTGTAAAGAAAAGCGCCGTCGACTCAGGTGGTCTACATTAGAGGTGTGTGTGTGCGTGTGTGTGTGTGTGTGTGTGTGTGTGTGTGTGTGTGTGTTGTGCGTGTGTGTGTGTGTGTGTAGGGGTGGGAACTGTACAACTACTTAGCACAACACAACGTGGAGAAAATAACTAATCGGACCATGGGAGTCTACCGAACCCTCCTCGTAAAAAGAGTCAACACAGCGTGGATCATGGATCTGTTGTTGCTTGATGTAAAAAAAAAGAAAGAAAACCAAACAAACAACGAAACAAAAGAAAACGGTTGGGAATATTTCTCTTCCGCGCCGGCGCCAAGAACATTCCGGTACGAAAGGGTAAGCGGGCGCTGTGCTGTTTTAAATCAGTCATGGCACGTCTGCATCCCCCCCCCCACTACGCTGTCTTTGAAAACATTCATTCATTCATTCATTCATCATCACGGACGGGCCTGGGTCACATCGGCACATACACCTGGGAACGCGACGCACGGACTTCTGTCAATGGGATGAGAGGAGGGCGGGAAAACCTCCGAAAAACACACACACACACACACACACACAATACCATCTATCATGACAGGAAAATACTTTGAAAAACCCTTTTTAATATTGATCCCTTTTCCCCTCTGGTTGATATATAATATCTTCGTCAATCAAACATCTTTGCCTTGATATCTGTTGCTATTACGATTAGCTTCACCTCCACCACACCAGACTAGGTGTTGCTAGATGCTAGGTGACTCTCTCTCTCTCTCTCTCTCCATCTCTCCTCTCGGTCAATCTCTCCTCTCGTGTCTCATCTCTCTCTCTCTTCCTCTCTCTTCCCGCTTCTTTCTCTTCTCTCTCCTCTTCTCTCTCTCTCTCTCCTCCTCGTCATCTACATCTGCAAAGCCATTTCCCAACACTTTAAGAGCCCCCTCCAGTTGCCTGCCTCCCCTCCTCCTCCTCTTCCTTCCTCCTTCTCTCTCTTCTCTCTCTCTCTCTCTCTCTCTCTCTCTCTCTCTCTCTCTCTCTCTCTCCCCCCATGCTGATATTTTAACAGCCGCCGAGTGGTTCTCAATACGAAGGGGGCACGACAGAGTGACACATCGCACGCTGTTGCTTGGCGCTTTCCCTCCCTTTCCGCCTGGGCTCTGTCGGGTTCCTGCGCTCGTGGGCTCATTTGGCTGTTCGCTGGCTGGCTGGCAGTCTGGCGGTGCTATGTGGCCCAGTGTGGCGGTGGTGGTGGTGTGGGGTGGTGGTGGGAGTGGGGGACGGGAGGGGACGGGGGAAAGGGGGCCTGCTGTTGGGGTTGTGAGGAGGCTGTGGAACACGCCAAAACCAAAAGTGTACAAGGCATGTTCCGGGCTCCGGCCCCTGGCCAGATTGGCACTGGGACCATTTGGAACTGGGTCGTCGCGAGTGCGAGCGGGGACTGGGACGCCCTTTCCTCCGTAGGGGGCGCTAAGGGGCAGTATTTGCAATTAGTGGGTCAGACACAGACAGAGTCGAACTGACGGAGCTCTGGTTCTCGGCCTAAATAGCAACGGCAATGGGTTGAAGGGTGGAGGGTGGTGGAGGCGGCGGTGGTGGTGGTGGTGGTGGTGCTCCAGTAAGCTTGTTAGTGGCGGAGGCTGGAGGTTGGAGGTTTGGGGTGGGGGGAGGTAGCCTACTTACCGTCCACTGGACCCTGACGGAGGAGGAGGACAGGATGGTGGGGTTGTGGAGGTGGATGACCACCTCGCCCAGCTCTCGCTGGATCTGACGGTGGTCTATGCCCTGGCTGGTCGGGGGGATGTCTGCACACACACACGCGTACGTACGCACACACACACACACACACACGCACACACACACACACACACGACGACATGATTAGCGTATATATAAGTTAAGATATCACACTATATTACTTTATTCATCCCCAGGGAAATCATTGTGCATTGTTGCAGCACACAAATTAGGAAACGAGCAAATCTAAAGAGTGCAACTATACAAATAATTGATATAATAGTAAAATATTACAATCATATTGTACAGTCAGGGACAATACATATACAGTATATTATTATTATTATTATATTAATTATAGTTTTTTAGTAGTAGTAGTAGTATTATTTATTATTATTAATTATTATTATTATTATTGGCCGGAGGTAGGAGTAGGAGTCCCCCCGCCGGAGGGTAGGCCCACCTTGCGTCTTGACGGCGTCGGTGATGGGGCTGGGGTCGCTGAGGCCGTAGGCGTTGGCGGCGCGCACCAGGAACAGGTAGACGGCGCTGGGCTTCAGGCCCTTCAGCACGAAGGTCTCCGTCTTCACGTGCTCCGCCAGCGTCTGCCAGCTGCTGCCCGACGCGTGGCTGCGGAGGAGGAGGAGGACGAGGAGGAGGAGGAGGAGGAGGAGGAGGAGGAGGAGGACGAGGAGGAGGAACACCGTGATGTAGGATGATGAGGAAGAGTTGTACACAGAGAACAGTTCTATACTTCCCCTTTCTTCACTTCCATGATGCCAAATCGTTGTTGTTTCGTCGTCTGAATATCTTATCTTGCCTATATATTTGTATATTTTTACATTGTACATTGTATATTTGTAAATCTGTTAGTTTATTTTTATTATTCTGTCGATTTCCTGATTGTATTATTGTACTGTATTGGCACAAGAATTTCCTTCGGGATTAATAAAGTTCTATCTTATCTTATCTTATTATCTTATCTCCCCCTCTCTCTCTCTCTCATGGTTGGTAAATGGATGCCTGACTCTCTAGTATTGTCTACCAAACATAATAATGTCTGTAATTTTGTTGCCGTTCAGGCTGGGACACAAAAATGCAATAACCCAAAAATTGGAATATCTAATTTCTCTCATCTCTATAATTATAATAAGATGTACTTTATGTGTCTCAGATGAGGCATTTGGGTTATATCAAAGTAAGAGTCAATATCACAGCTTATTTTAGTCTGAATGAGTTAACTGAACCAATGAATGAACACTTTTATTTATAATTTTTTTGCTTTTCGCTGTGCAGAGTGTCCCTGTGTTGTGTTGATGTACACGTGACAAATAAAACACACGACGTTGACTCGGACTTGACTTGATTGAGCGATTGTGTCACCTGAAGGCCTCGACGATGTAGGAGGTGGGCGTGGCGCCGCTCAGGTTGGGCTTCCAGGAGAGCGTGACGGAGGAGCGGCTCACGTCCGTCACCTCGGGCCTGGAGGGCGGGCTGGGGATCAGGTTGGGGTCGGTGGGTCTGACGGGCTGCACCGGGACCCCGAATTCTACAAGGCGGGGCCGGGCAGGAGAAGATCTGTTATCTGTCATCTAATCATTTGAAATACATTGATTTACATTTATTTAAATAAAGTGTCAAATGTAGGACAGTCCCGTGGTTACGGTGTTTGATTCCCAGCTGAAAGGTTCTGAGTTAGAACCCCAATGTCCCCAGTTTACCCGTTACCCGACCTGGCAATGGGTGTCAAACACACAACGGCGAGGGTCCAACATGCGGAGAGTTTGTGATCTCTTCCTACCTTGCACCTCCAGGTAAGCCTTCCAGGAGGCCTCCCCGCTGGGCGTGGACGCGATGCAGGTGTACATCCCCGTGTCGCCCAGCTGCAGAACACGAAACACAAACACAACGCACAAAAACATCCATTTAGCGACCGCTTCACACGAATATGCAAAAGAAAGTTGGGGGTGCACACATTTTCAGAGCTCAAAAAAAGGCAGATGTTTCTCCTCTCCTGCCCGCCGCTCACGTCTCGCTTGGCCTTGGTATCGACATTCTGGCAGAGAGACGAGGGTTCATCCTCCTCATCCTCCTCCTCCTTCTCCCCGGGCAAAGGGAGCCATCATCATCACTCCTGAGTTATCTCCCTCATCATGTCCCTGCTCACTGGGGCACTTTTGGTGTGATGAGGGGGGTGTGTGTGTGTGTGTGTGGAGGTGCAGGGTGGATGATGGAGATGTCAGTGTGTGGGTGGAGCAGGTGGAGCGAGAACAGGAGGGGGGGGGAGAAAAAGGCCAAGTAAGGCAGATCATTCCCCCACCGCCGCCCCCCACCCCCCACCCAGTCAGATGGAAAGGATTTTTCACCGGATCACAGTCTAATTGGAGACCTTTGTGTAATTCTTCTCTCCAGGCTGACGCGAGGAGCCGGGGAACACGGAGGAGCCCGGAGTAACGTGACAGTCGAGGGTTGAGGAGGATGAATTTATTTAAATGCCTCGGAGATGGCCGGCGTTTGAGGAGAAGCATAGGCGGAACGCGACAGTGGATTGTGGAAGTGGAAAATATGAAATTCATACGGCGCCATTGATCCGCGGGTCTTTTTTGTCCCCGTCTGAAAGGCATATGTTTGAGGTAAATAAAAAAAAATTAAAATAAAGTGTTAATTATGCAAAGAGCCATCAAATATGTCCGGGTGTGACGGTGCGCAGGTGTGTGAATGACAGAGGCGTCGACGGGCAGACTGTTTGCATAATTGCGCGTTGGCGGACGCATCAAGCATTTCACGTCAAAAATAAAGTGGATTTATAATTGTTTCCGGCTGTATTCCTATTTTATTTGACTGATTGCTCTGGAGAGCCAGCATTCAAATAACAAGTAAACAACAATAATGGTCAACAACATTGGTATAATAATAATAATAATAATAAAGTGAAATGCAAAAGAAATGTAGAAGAAGAAGAAAAAAAAAGGTCTTCATCAATGTATTATCAGGTGAGGATGACATCATCGTTAATGTCATGACCCCGCCCCCCCTC
>PIJE02003976.1:20000-30967 GCA_002895965.2 Coryphaenoides rupestris
GATGTGTGTGTGTGTGTGTGTGTTTTGTGTGTCCACACCCATGTGTGTGTGTGTGTTTGTATGTATGTGCATGAATATGTGTGTGGTGTGTTGTGCAAAAATGACATGCATACGAGTGTTGTGTGTGTATGTCCTTGTGTCTACATTGTATACCTAAGAGTATGTGTGCATGCATGCCTGTGTGTGTGTGTGTGTGTGTGTGTGTGCATGAATGTATGCTTGTGTGTGTGTAAAGGCGTGCATATGAGTGCGTGTGTGTATTTGTGTGTGTGTGTCTAAATACGAGTATGTGTTGATGCGATGCCTGTGTGTGTGTGTGGTGTGTGTGTGTGTATGTGCCTTTGGTATGTGTGTGGTGTGTGTGTGTGTGTGTGTGCCACGGTGCGGGTACCCATCCATGTGAAGCAGCGATTGAGCGTCAATGCATCTCCCCCGCTGCATGCAGACGCCTTTAAAGCCTGATTCATACGAGAAACAGCTGAGCAGCGCCGGGGAACGCCCGGGAACGCCGCATGGTTGAAACGAAGAAAAAAAGGCTCCTTTTTTCTCCAGCTTCCATCTTGGCACGGGTCTGAAGCCCTCATTCCAGTCCCTTTACACGGGCTATTAGCATCGCCGCTCGGGGGACTTCCACGCTACTCTCAAGCGCCCTTTCCACAAATAAATCATCGCTCAGAGGGCAGACCTGCCTGTTTATTGTTTCTGTGGCCTGAATTTTTCAACGTGTTATTATTAAAATAATTCGGCCTTCACATTTACATGATGAAAAAAGAAGAGTCGAGGGTGTTTTCTTTGTAAGAACACAACCACATCATAATCCCGATGGGGAAGGTATTTTACAGACACACACACACACACACACACACACACACACACACACACACACACACACACACACGTGCGTGCACATAAAAAACCTCATCAGGCGGTTTCTTCACCTGGCTTCGGTTAACGACTATACATCCGACGAATCATTGACTTCGCCCTTGTGATTGTGCTTTCCTTCTTAAAGGGGAGCGTAATATACGACCGGACATATTTACAATCCCGGAAGGGAGGGGTGGTGGGTGGGGGGGGGGCGGTCAGACAGACAGACACGCGCCCCCCCCCCTTCCTCAATGTTCCCATTGTTCCACACTAACTCCTAGGATCTGGCTGGGAAAGGTGTGAACAAACCCACCACCGGCCCCCTGACTCCACCCTGTGGGCTGGAGGGACCTGCACTCACTCAATGGCTTTTATTTTGGAGAACAAGAAGAAAAGAAGCCAAGAAGTCGTCTGTATTTATTGTCACGTCATGTATTTCAACCCCCCCCCCCCCCTCCATAGTAACACTGTGTGTGTGTACTGCGCTGTCATGATAAACTCGATTACGCTCTCGTGGGAATCTCTTCCTTAGTTTCATATCCAGTCCAAATTCAATTGGTTGCGCCAGCCTGCGCCGATTAGAGGACGGAATTTGGAAGGAGGCGGTGGTTCTCGGAATATTGACATTAATTTGAGTTAAGACTTGGAACAATTAGATTATCGTCGGCCATGCGGTCCCGCTCCCTGCCAGAAGCTACAGAAGCTAGCGTGACAACAACAACATCAACAACAACAACAACAACAAGAGAGGGACGAGGTCGCACGCATTGCTTTTTGGAAACGTCTCCAAGTCGTCAATGAAGCTCAAATGCAAACAATCGTGATCCTCTAATTATTATAATCGCATTACTTGTCACTGCGTTTCAGCTGCTTTTTGCTCAGCTCGACAGCCACGGTCCCATCCCGGTGCCGCCGAGAACTCGACGGCCGACTAGCGTTGACCGGAGCTGCCCCGCCCACCAACACTCCCCACCCGCCCCCCAATCGGCTATTCCTGCACAGCGCGACTGATTGTTCCTGACTGAACTGAGCTGAGCTGAGCTGAACTACATCTTACTTGCCCTGCCACTCTGGGCCCCGTTTATACCTACAATTACCCTGTTTCCCTTCCCTTCCCTCCCTTCCCTTCCCTTCCCCGCGCCTGTAATTGGAGGCATGTCATTTCCGGGCGTGGGACTGTGGCCTTCTTGTCTTTAATTAGGGACCGGACTTCTTGGCAGCCGCAGCCTCGCCGGTGGTTTTGGTTTTGTCCTGCTCTGGAGGCGGTGCAGGTGGAGGTGGGGTTTGGGAGGGGGAGCGGCGGGGGGACCTCCTTCAGCCACTTGGAGCTGCACCTGTGGTCAAGATGGTCAAGGCACGGCGCAAAAACCCAAAGGACTTTGAAGGCGACGGGGGAGACAAGGAGGTACCCCTCAGTCCAAAAAGCGGCCCAGTGCAACCACGGCAACCAACCATCGTGTATTTTCCTTACGTCTGCAGTTGTTCCACCACACCGGGAGCCTGTATCCAAGTCCATCCTTTCAGATATTCCGAGGAGGATGCATGCCTTCGCGCTATTTCACAACGATCTTGCTTAATAACACAAGTGGAGAAGATACGAAAATTGCACGGCGCGCCGGCATAAGTAACTGGTAGAAATCCATCAGCCACAGTCTCGTCTTTGTACTTTCCTTCGGCACAGCGCTCGGAGAAAACCATGAAAAACCATGCCTGGGGTTTGGGACCGTCAGCGGCACCATGAAAAAGTTAACGGAGGAGGAGCCTGTTTTTTCCATGCTGAATGGTTTTAAGCGAAACACCTTATTGAAGCGGCACGTCGATGTTCTCTGTTCTCTTTCATTAGCGGAGCTTTCATCACGGGGGGGAACGAGAGGGAGGACATATTGATGGAATTATTGGCAGGTGTGCCTAATCTCGCTCCTCAAAGCAATCCAGAAATCGCTGGCTTGTGGAGAAAATGAAGAAATAATTGCAGAGGGCAGCCATGTGAAGATGAGCTATCTGTATTTGCGGGCGCGAGGGGAAGGGGTTGGTTTGGCAGCTGAATAGAATTGTCTTGTCTCTTTCTATCTGCCCTGGCGAGACGGCTGCCTCGAGCGACATTAATATGGCTGACCTCACCGCAGAAACCTCCTTCTTTTCCTCCCTCCGCCTCCTCCTCCTCCTCCTCTCCTCTCTTTTCTGTCCTCCTATAATTCCCCCACTAATGCCCCCCCCCCCCCACCCTACTAAGTCCCAATTCCAATCCCGTTCTGGTCCGGTGGTGAGCCACCACCATCACCACCACCACCAATCAGCATCACCACCACAACCAGCAGGCATGCTGCGCTGCCCCTGCATCCAACTCCCCATCATCTCACAGTCGGTAAAACCTCGCCTTCCTTCCTCCACCTCCACCCTCCACCCTCCATCCTCCTCCCTCAACCACCCGCTCCCCAACAGCCCCCCGTCAATCCTTCCACATTAGGTTGGCGCTAAATGGACCTCTGTGTGCCCCTAAGGAGTGGTGTTTTTTCACTGGCTTCTGGTGTTGCCTCGAGCAACCCCACCCACCCACCCAACCCCACCCCCACCCTCACCCAACCCCACCCTCACCCAACCCCACCCTCCTGTGGTCTATGAATGCGGCTCTTTCTGAATGTGCACACTCTGTGACCAGCTGCTTTCTATTCCCGCTGCGTTAATAGGACATCCATTGGAGACAGGCGAGGGGGGGGGCCCAGGAGACAACAGGAGCCCTCTACCAACACACACACACACACACGCACACACACACACACACACACACACACACACACACACCACACACACACACACACACACACACACACACACACACACACACACACACACACACACCATACTGCTGCTAGTCGTGGACCCCGGAGAACGGGGGCCGGCCGGTTGCGGCCTCCGGAGAAATGCCACCGCTTCTGTCGGCCCCGAATGAAATCGATGGGCCCCCCGCTGCCCCGCTCCCTCGTGAGCAGCCACTGCGCCCGTTATGGATTTTTACATTTCTTTTTAGTTTTTTTTTTATTAGAAATCAATGCACTAATTGAGAGGGAACGGCTCGGGAGTGATGAGCGCACGGCGTTAAAGTCGAGGGCAATTATCGCGCCCTGGTTCAGTGGAATTGGTATCGGCGTGAGAAGAAACCATCGGTGTGAGCTCGTCGCGGAAATCTACAACTTTTTGCTATAGAGAGGGGAAAAAAGTTAAAGAAAATGAAGCGCTTTAGCCTCATAGCGAAGTAACTCAAACTGCCAAAAAAAGGAGAGTAACTCAAGCGTCAACGCCAATAGAAACGGGCCAAAACAGACACTCAATGAAAGCGTTTTAAGACGCCTCATAAAGAAGGAACCCGGTGAGTCCCGGTAATTGACAGTAATGAGGCATTCTTGGCCAACAGAGACGCCATCACTCAGTCCCTTCCTCGGTGGTCCTACCGTGCACGGTGAGGGACGCCGACACCTCCGCCTTGCCCACCATGTTCTCCGCCACGCAGGTGTAGGAGCCCACGTCGGCGGGGGTCAGCCGTCGAATCTTCAGCGTGTGGTCCTCGCGAATCTCATACCTTGGATCACATGGACATTTAGGACATTTAGGACATTTAGGACATTTAGACAGACAGGCACTTTTGTCCAAAGCGATAGAACAAGATTCAAGCATAGTAATTGCTAGGTTAACCCCTTGCTGGTGAACAGCAAGCTAGCTAGGATGAACAATCAGCTAGCTAGGATGAAAAGCAATGAAAAGCAAGCTAGCTAGGATGAACAGCAAGCTATCGAGGATGAAACGGCAAAGCTAGCTAGCGACGATGAACAGAAAGCTAGCTAGGATAAACAGCAATCAAGCTAGCTAGGATGACAGAAGCTGGGCTAGGATGAGCTAGGAATGCAGCAGGCAAGCTAGCTAGTATGACCAGCAAGCTAGCTAGGATGAGCTAGGATACAAAGAAAGCTAGCTAGGATGAACAGCAAGCTAGCTAGGATGAACAGCAAACTAGCTTAGGATTGAGCAGCAACTAGCTTAGAATGAACAGCAAGCTTAGCTAGGATGAGCTAGGATGAAGAAGGCAGGCCTAGCTAGGATGGAACAGCAAGCCTAGCTAGGATGAGCTAGGATGAGAAGCAAGCTAGCTAGGATGAACAGCAAGCTAGCTAGGATGAGCTAGGATGAGAAGCAAGCAGCTAGGCTGGAACAGCAAACTACTTAGGATGAGCTTGGATGAACAGCAAGCTAGCTAGGAAGACAGCAAAGATTTCCTTCAGGATTAATAAAGTTCGATCTTATCTTATCTTAAGCGAGCTAGGATGAACAGCAAGCTAGCTAGGATGAACAGCAAGCTAGCTAGGATGAACAGCAAGCTAGCTAGGATAAACAGCAAGCTAGCTAGGATACACAGTGAGTTAATATCTAAGACAGCTCGTTTCGTTTTCTTTTGGATCTCCAACACAAAAAGGAAAGAAGAAACGGTCGCTGTTTGACACGGAGAACAACAATAAAGGCGTCTTGTAACACAACTCATCCAACAACCTGTAACGCGACAAAAGGCGTAGGAAGGATCCAACACGGGTGGAGGTGGAGGTGGAGGTGCAGGTGGAGGGAGGTATTGTTGTAATGAAAGAAGTGTGGGGGGGGAGGGGTTAGGTGGAGGGGTGGGGTTGGGGGTTGGGGGTTGGGGGGGGCGTGGCCCGGCTCGTACCTCCCCTTGGGCAGGTCTCCGTCCTCCTTATGCCAGCGCACGGTGGGAACTGGGTCACCGCGCGCCTCGCACTTGAACTCCACGCTCTGGTCCACCAGCACCACCTGACTGCCGGGCCGGCGCACGAAGCCGGGGCGCTCTGCACGCACACACACACGCACACACACACACACGCGCACACACACACACACACGCACACACACGAACCACAAACATCATCAGAAGTGGCAAATGGTGTTGGCCGACGACGACGCTAATTGTGGCTAATTGCTGTGCGGCCCTCAGACCTGCGCTTTTTTTTTATGTGTTGCTATAAAACCGGCCGTTCACAGCTTACTAGAGACACACAAAAATAAACTAAAGACCATTTAAAACGCCGACACCTCATTCTTCGGGTCCCGGCTTTCCTAACGCCCAGTCCTCGCGGCGAAACGCGTTACAACAACAACAACAACGACGGCCGCGCGAGTGCTTAGCGTAGCACTATTAGCGCTGTTTCCTGCTCGCCTTAATTCTCCCACGTTTATTTTTTTAGCGCTCTCTCCGAGGACCGTAAAGTTAGTTTTGTGTTTGTTTTAAACATTCCCATCCAGACAAGACGGAGAAAAAAAAAACACACACAACCTAATGAGAGTCTGTGCTTGTTGGAGACATCTTGTAACCTCGGTGATGTCAACATTGGCTGCTTAGACGCGCTGGTATCCCTCCAGTAATATTTCTCTAGGAATATATATCGATATATTTATCTATTTTTAAAAACGAAAACAGACTATTCCTCCTTTTCCTCCACCACGGGCTCTTTCTGGCGGAGATTATCCGGTCTCTGCTCAGCAGTAAAAGATAGCCCTAGCCTCGGCCGACGGGGGGGGGGGGGGGGTATGTTCTCTGTCGGCACACAGGAGAAATGAGGGGGGTCAGAGGTCGCCCGTGGTGGACGGAGGGTGCAGCTGGTCAGAGGACGGCGTGAGTGCCTTGATGGGGGTCACGGCGCGGGATTCACGGCAAAGTGTGAGATTGGAGGTCGTCTCACACTCTGTTTGATAGGGGTCACTGACTCCATTTAGCTGCATGGGGAATACACACACACACACACACTCACACTGACACGCACACACACACGCACACACGCACACACACACCAGTGCAACATCTGGGCTCGGGTGGACAGGACAAATAGACAAGACGGGTGCGTGTGAGTGTGTGTGTGTGTGTGTGTGTGTGTGTGTGTGTGTGAGTGAATGTGTGTGTGTGTGAGTGTGATACATGCGTGTGAGAGAATGTGAGTGAGTGTGTGTGAAAGAGAGAGAGAGAGAGAGAAAGAGAGAGAGACAGACAGAGAGAGAGACAGAGAGAGAGAGAGAGAGAGAGAAAGACAGACAGAGACGAGACAGAGAGACAGAGACTGTGAAAGAGAGAGAAAGAGAGACAAAAGAGGGACAGAGAGACAGAGAAACAGAGAGAGCGACACAGAGAGGAAGAGAGAGACAGACACAGACAGAGAGAGGGATAGACAGAGAGAGAGAGAGAGAGAGAGAGAGAGAGAGAGAGACAGAGAGGGCTGAGAGACAGCAGGAGACAGCAAGACACGGAAATGGTTCAAGAGGCCCTTTTTTACCGAGCACGGTGAGTTCGGCGATCTCGCTCTCCCGCTCGCCGACCATGTTGGTGCCCACGCACACGTACTTCCCCGCATCGCTCTTCCTGGCGTTGGTGATCATCAACTTCCCTCCGCGTATCTGGTGGGGTGGGGGGGGGGGGGGTTAACAGACAGAAGAGGTCAACAGGGTTAAGACCAGGGAGACACCAGTCAGCAGCCGACAGTTAGCAGCCAACAGTCAACGGCCGCGCTGACAAGAGAGAGGGCAAGGAGTCACGGAGAAGACACGCATACTTCGAACGTGACTCGATGTCCCGCCGCCCGACCTTCCGGACGGCTTTCAGCGCGATGCCTTGCAGCGCTCGCCGGGAGAGAGAAGAGGAGGAGGCATGACCGCACGCCGGTGAAATGCAGGGACTAGGATCTCATTTTACAACCCTTCTTCTCCCCCCCCCCTGTCATAACCCCCCTCCGCCCCCCCCCCACCTCCCATCCCCCGCTTAACCCGATCCCCGTACCTCGTACTGTGTTCTGAGTCCCGAGTCCTCTCTGACTCGGTCTCCTCTGTTTCAGTCGGGCAACAAAAGACAACACAGCTGCACGTTGCGGGGAGTCCTGCGGGGAACACCTGAGGCAGTGAGAAGGACGCATTCGTCAAAGTTCCAGCGCAACGTCTCCTTGCTTCTGCTGCTGCTCCTTCGCCTCTCGGTTTTCACACGGTCTAATCATCCTCAGAGCCGGGTGCAATTTCGCTGGAATGGAATGGAATGGAATGGAATGGAACGGACGCGTCGAGCGCACGCGACCGTGAGAGTCAACGAGCCAGAGAGAGAGCTGAATACATTACTGTATGTCTCACTCTCACAGCAGCGACAGAATCGGAATCCGAATCCGAATCCGAATCCGAATTTATTGATGACGATTTATTTTCACACGCAGGGAATTTGCATTGGTGATTTGGTGCATAACATTAAACGTGAAACAAGCAAGCAAGTAGTCTTAGCAACAATTTCCAATCAACTATGAAAAAATAAGTGTCGAGAAATGATAAAAATAAGAAGCAAATTCTAAAAATAAGAAGCAATTAAAAAAGATGCAATTAAAAGACCAGAACATTTTTTGGTCACCGCGAACTGATGTTGCTCGCCGCCGAGCTAATATCACAGGGGTCGGCGGTGCACACATCCAGCAGTGAGAGCGTGTGTGTATGTGTGTGTGTGTGTGTGTGTGTGTGTGTGTGTGTGTGTGTGGTGTGTGTGTGTGTGTGTGTGTGCGTGTGTGTGTGTGTGTGCTGTGTGTCCGTCCAGGTGGATCTATGGGGGGCCCCCTGCTACTTCCCAGGGCTTTGATTACAGGCCAGAGGAGATGCTTTGTTCCGAGCCAGTCAGAATGGCAACCTGCCTCCCCCCCCCCCCCACCCCTCATCCTCCATCCTCCCTCCACCTCCCCCCCTTTCCCCCCCATCAACCAGCTCGCCCCACCAAGACCAGTCTCAGCTGACAACCATACCAGTCACACAGGCCCCCCCAGACAAGACAATGGCAGGCCCCTGCCGGACCCCCTCATGATATGGCTGCGGGGAGGATGAGGAGGAGGGAGGCGACGGGAGAGGGGGGGGGGGGGGGGGGGGCATGGTCTTAAATGCACACCTTAGATCACATGATACAGGGGAGCACCACCACCACCACCACCACCACCACCACTCTCGCGTCCGTGTAATGGATCCCCTTATTAGGCGGCCATTGAGGTGTGTGCACTTGACAGAAACCACACAGCGCATTGTGCCGAGAGTGGACAATTGCTATTCCCCGGGCGACTCTGGGGGGGGGGGGGTTTCTTTCCTCTTTGGAGTTTGGGTTCTTTAACAGCGTGGAGTGCACTTGAGTGTACATGTGTGTTCACTTTACAGCACGCTATGTCGCGTCTCAATCAATGTAATTTGCGGTGCCGTACACCGTACACTTTTGTAAAAAAGGGGGGGATCACGGTTTCGTTTTTCTTTTTCTTTTTTTCCCTCCCCCTCTTCCCATTGACATGTTGTGTAATGCGTAATTATCCTCAACTGCACGGCGACGGCGGCTAAACAGAAACCAGAAGAGCCAGCTGAACGCTGAAGCAATAGACGAGAAAAAAAAAACGAGGAAAAAAAATAAACGTGCTTTATAAGTAATTGGTACACTAAAGTTACACTAGACACGGCTTGGCGCTGCTCACGCATTCTGGTAATCGCACACATTTGGCCATCAGATGTACGATACGTGAAAGTCGATAAAACCGTTTTGACAAATAATTAGCCGCGATTCGAATTTTTGGTAATTTGCAATTCTGTTCGGAAATGTGTTGTTTACGTCTCGACTTACGGAAAGTCTGCCCGGTACTGAATGGAGCCCCGGAGTTAGTCTGTTGCAAGACTCGGAAAGTCCCAAACAAAACCAAACGTATGGACAAACTCTGAATACATTTTTGCACCAACAGCCAGAGTATTACTACTTTACTTGTCCCTTTTCACTTTTACCTATTTATACTTTTACACTTTTTACTTATTAGGTACTCTATTATTTCATTGTTCAGAGTTGTTTTAGTATTCATGTTTATAAGAATACAGTTCAGAAGAAAACATTTTACTGTACTTTTTACTGTACTTACTAGGTACCATTATTAATTGTTTAATTGAGTTGTTTTAGAATTTGCTCAGATGAATACTGCAGGAGCGACTGGGGAGTAAGCATTCCATTGTACATTGTCAGTCACACGTGACAATAAAGAAATCTTGAATCTTGAAACACTTCGATTGTCCTTCACCGTCGATCGGACCGGGGCCCAGTACCGCGTGGCACTGCCTCGATCTGTCGAACCTTTCTCTCCTGGAGGGTGAAGACTCCTCCTCCTCCTCAGCTGCTCGAGGGTCTCCCAAGCGCCCCTCGACCAGCGGCCATCCAAAACAAGACCGACTTTAAACTTCACCGCCTGACGCATTCCTCTGTTTTTCTAAAAGACATTCCCAAAGGCCCTGGGTCCTCCCTCCTCGCTGGTCTGGTCTTTAATATTCATGGTCCAAACCAGGAGAGCGAGGGGTGGGTGGTGGGCCTGGTGTAAGGAAGAGAGGGGGGGGGGGGGGGGGGGGGGGGGGGGTCTTTGCTTATTCAGCGCGCCCCCGTGGTGCCGGAGAGAGGGTTTGAAGTGTCATTATGTTACTGTTTGTTTGAGTTGGGGCTTAGCGGCTGAAACACTGTGGCACTGGCATGAGGACCCAAGGTCAGGTCACACACACACACACACACACACACAGGCACGGCACGCACACACACACACACACACACACACACACACACCGCACGGAAGAGAGAGAGAGGGAGGGGGTGGAAGAGGAGGTTGTGCCCATGAGGATCCACTTTAGGTCCCTCCCCCCGACACCGCCACCCTCACAGCGACACACACACACACACACACACACACACACACACACACACACACACACACACACACACAACACACACACACACACACACACACACACACACACACACACACACCCCACGGGGCATATTTGGAGTGCCGGAACAGCGGGGGTGGGATTCAGGGTGTGTGTGTGTGTGTGTGTGTGTGTGTGTGCCGTTAAGTGAATGGCCACAGCGGTGATCTCTCTCCCATGTGTAGCGCCACCTGGCCCTTTAAATACCACCCAATACAACACCGGTGCACACACACACACACACACACACACACACACACACACACGCACACACACACACACACACACACACACACGAGAGGCCCTGGTGGGTGGTGGTCCAG
>PIJE02003977.1:9875-12375 GCA_002895965.2 Coryphaenoides rupestris
CATCCAATAAAGGTCCAGTTTAACCTTGTTGGCACGTGAAAGCGAATATCCAAATATGTCCCCGCGGCTAAGAGAATCTCTCTCTCTCTCTCTCTCTCTCTCTCTCTCTCTCTCTCTCTCTCTCTCTCTCTCTCTCTCTCTCTCTCTCCCCCTCCTTGGTGATTTCCATAGCTGTCATGTGTGGTGCAGTTCAATGGACCAACTCCCGCTTTTATCAAATTAAACCCTCAGTCAGAGGGAGGGGCTCCTCTCTCTCTCTCTCTCTCTCTCTCTCTCTCTCTCTCTCTGTCTTCATCCAAAACTGTTGACTTTAGTTTTTCCCTCCAGTCGTGCTAACAGCTGATTTGGTGTTTGTATGACTTTTGTAATCAAGGCAACGCTGTGAATGTTTTAATCATCATTTTCCTGACAATAATAACAATAATAATAATAATAATTTGAATACAGAGTCTGCACGGTAACATTTTGCATTTCGAATAAATCGAATAAACTTTGTTCTGTTGACTGGAATTAAAAAGTTTAGCGAAGCCAAACTTGTCAGTGGATTGATTTGGTTCCTCTGCTTCATGAGGAGGTGCTGGTTAGCGCTCTCACTCCGGTCCGCGGTGGGTTTTGGTTCTGTGAACAAATCCGTTATCTCTGTCTCGTGTCTGAGCGGGATGAGTCCGGGACCCCGGGGGGCGGCAGAGACATGACACCTCCGTTGCCACGGCAGCAGCAGCATCGGCGGCGGCGGCGGCGGCGTGGCGGTGTTGACACGGCAGGCAGATTGTAACGCGAGCGCGATGAGAGAGCAGACGATTTGTTCGGTGTCAGAGATCAGCCTCCTCCTCTGAGCCGCCCGTCACTCCCACCTGCGCCGCGCAGCGCTGGGCTGTCACGGCAACGGCATCAGCATCCTCCCCGCCTCGCTCCGAATCTCCTCTTCCGCCTCGCCGGCTCCCCCCCTCTCCCCCCCTCTCCCCCTCTCTCTCCTGTCCTTCATCCCTCTCTCTCCCCCTCTCTCTCCTGTCCTCCATTCCTCTCTCTCCCCCTCTCTCTCCTCTTCCCTCCATCACCAGCTCTCACTCCTCTCTCTCTCTCCATCTCCCTCTCTCTCCCGACATCTCTCACCCCTCTCTTCCTCTCTCTCCTCTCTCTCTTCTCACCCTCCATCACTCTCCCTCTCTCTCTCCTTCCCTCTCCCTCTCTATCCCCAGCTCTGTCTCTGTCCTTCGATCTCTCTCCCTCTCTCCCTCCATCTCTCTCCCTCTTCCTCTCCCTCCCTCCCTCCCTCCATCTCCTTCTCTCTGTCTCTCAGTCCTGCCGTCTCTCTCTCTCTCGGTGTGGAGCTCAGCTGGCTGATCTTCTGGAACTCTTTGATTGAGTATCGATCGGGAACCGGACGACAAGTAGAGGCGACAAGCCCCTCCCCCTCGTCAGGCCACGCCCCCCCCCCTTGTCGGCGTACCGCCTGCTGCTTTAATTAACCGTCCGCTGTTTGGATACGGACCCGGGGGTGAGGGATGGAGGGCTCTCTGGGGGGTTAGAGGAGCCTCTAAGTGGCCTACTGGGCTCGTTAGCGTACTTATTACCCTCATTATGACACGACTCACTCAGCAGCATCATAAGATGTTAGTCTGATTATTATGTTCGTATCTTTACTATCCTCCTTTATATGTGAGTGTTCAGGGTCTTAGTAATAAGTGGTCCGTATGTGAGGGTCCTTGCAGGACGTTTTCCTGTATCGGCGCTGAAAGTGCTCTTCAGTCAGTAAATATTTGATTCTATTGCTTTGTTTTCTGTAATATTTCTGTTCGCTGGCTGCGAGTCGCGGGCCCCCGGCGAGGCAGGAACTGACAGCGGCTGAACACATATTGAATCCATAAGAGAAATGATGTTTGTTTGCCGTGTGAGTAAATGGAAAAATAGATTTAGATCCTCGGCTATTTTTTGTTGTTGTTGTTCATTTCATTTAGATTTTCTCTCCGACAGTTTGAGGAATGGTGCCGGAGCGGCGGCCGAGGGGGGAGGCAGCAGAACGCGGGGCGGCCATGTTGCCCTGCAGCCAGCGGGCCCCCCGTCAGGAACACATCCCATAGTCTGGTCCCAGGAGGCCCCCCGTCAGGAACACGTCCCTTAGTCTGGTCCCAGGAGGCCCCCGTCAGGAACACGTCCCTTAGTCTGGTCCCAGGAGGCCCCCCGTCAGGAACACGTCCCATAGTCTGGTCCCAAGAGGCCCCCGTCAGGAACACGTCCCTTAGTCTGGTCCCAGGAGGCCCCCGTAGGACACGTCTTAGTCTGGTCCAGGAGGCCCCCGTCAGGAACACGTCCCTTAGTCTGGTCCCAGGAGGCCCCCCGTCAGGAACACGTCCCTTAGTCTGGTCCCAGGAGGCCCCCCGTCAGGAACACGTCCCTTAGTCTGGTCCCAGGAGGCCCCCGTCAGGAACACGTCCCTTAGTCTGGTCCCAGGAGGCCCCCCGTCAGGAACACGTCCTTAGTCCTGGTCCCCAGGAGGCCC
>PIJE02003977.1:14875-30965 GCA_002895965.2 Coryphaenoides rupestris
CCACAGCTATGATCACCATTATGCTATATATACTGTACATACGGTATATACTGTATATATTTATATACTGTATATACAGTATATACTGTATATATTTATATACTGTACATACGGTATATACTGTATATATTTATATACTGTACATACGGTATATACTGTATATATTTATATACTGTATATATTTATATACTGTATATACGGTATATACTGTATATATTTATATACAGTATATATTTATATATATCCGTCTCCAACTCGACGTGGCGAGAGAGCAGCAGGTTTTAAAGGGTTCCTACTTCTCGTTCTATTCAGATTGATGGCCTCCACGTCCCCACAAGATGAATTATACATTATTGACAAGCCACCTCTGGCTCTCAGACTCGTATGTTTGCTGCGTTCTCCCGCCCGACCGTGACTCAGGGTGGGCGGCGTCGGGAGCGCAGTACCGGCCCCGGCCTTCCGGGGTCCCGCGGCGCGTCTCATGAAATATTAAAGAGAGAGACGGGGGGGGGGACGCGTCGCGGTCCATAACTTCAGCGTGTTAATAATGCAGACCCCCTCGCAGACGCCAGCCTCTCTCACTAACACTCATATTTAGGATCCCGTGTCGTTAAATCAAGCGCGTCGTGTTGACCGGGAAGAAAGTAGCAGAATAAAATATATTCAGCAGAGTCTTGAGTCCCGGCACTCAGGTGTCCCTCCAGGAGAAAGGGTTTATTTTTGGTGTCCCACTGTCTTCCGTCCATGTGGGTGTAGTCAGTGTTTTTCGTCGCGCTGTCCATCCGCACGGAAGAACGCATCGATCGGAACTGCGCGGCCACGCGCCGGCGGCCGGGGTTACGCGGCCGCGCGGACGCCGGAGCGCAGGGAAGGTCGTCGGACCGACTCCGGGTCCTGATGGACACCGTCGCGGAGTCCTTGGGCAAGGCACTGCTGTCTGAATCCTCAAGGTTAACACCAGGGCCACCGTGTGGGTGTGGGTCGAAGGTCACTATGAGACACAACTTAAAAACAAACTATCGGGCATCCTCTGCTCCTCTGTAAGGTCACCGTCTCCCTGGTAACACCTCTCCTCCTCCCCCCCCTCTCTGCTCCTGTCCAGTAACTCCTCCCCTCGTGGACTAGGTGGCAGGAGGAGAAGGTGGCTGAGGGGGAGGAGAGGGGAGAAGGAGGCGAGGAGGCCAGGGGCGGCGGCAGGAGGTGCGGTTAGAGGGGATCTGTCCAATTATTAGCCCCAGCATCCTAAATTCTTCCTTGAACCTGATTAGCTCTTGGAACCGGTCAGCTGATGACAGGTTGATGGATTACACAACGCTAAGCCAATCGGCGGTGGGCTTGTCATGTGACAGCCGATAACCTGATCAGCTGATGCAGACATCACAGCATCAGCATCAATACTCCTCTTGTAATATTGATCACCCTGCTGGCCTCCTACAGCCACTCCCACTTCTACAGATGGAATGCTGAAGGATCGATACCCCTCCTCCTCCTCTTCCTCCCCCTCCTCCTCCTCCTCCTCCTCCTCCTCCTCCTCCTCCTCCTCCTCCTCATCTCCCTAATCGTCCTCCTTCTCCTCCTCCTCCTCCTCCTCCTCCTCCTCCTCCTCCTCCTCCTCCTCCATCCTTTGATCACTTTCTACTGTTATCCTGGTTAATCTGTTGTCAGGGAAACAAGGGAGTGTGTTCAAGGTGTTGTAGTCTAATCGATGCGTAGCTTTTTAGTTTGGCTTTCTCCTCATCTCTTAGTATGGCCTCTCCTTTGTCTCCTCCTCCTACCTGTGGACCAGAGGTACCGGGTACCTCCTGCCTGTGGACCAGAGGTACCCGGTACCTCCTACCTGTGGACCAGAGGTACCGGGTACCTCCTACCTGTGGACCAGAGGTACCCGGTACCTCCTACCTGTGGACCAGAGGTACCCGGTACCTCCTACCTGTGGACCAGAGGTACCCGGTACCTCCTACCTGTGGACCAGAGGTACCCGGTACCTCCTACCTGTGGACCAGAGGTACCCGGTACCTCCTACCTGTGGACCAGAGGTACCGGGTACCTCCAGTGATAACGAGGTCTCTCCGACGTCGTCCTGCTGCTCCTCACATCATTCCCCTCGTTAACGAACGGCGCCGAGGAAATGAATAATATTCTGATGACACAGAGAGAGGTGTGTCTGCCCGGGGGAACTCCTCTGCCTTCCACTTCCTCTCATAATTAAGACGAACGACTTCATCGGGCCGTACCTGGTTGTCATGGAGATATAGCTCAGTGCTGTCTCTCGCGCAAAGTTCATCTCTACGTTTATTTATTTATGTACATATATATATATATAGAATAGAATAGAATAGAACTTTATTAATCCCGAAGGAAATTCTTGTGCCAGGTTGCATAGCGATACAGTATAAACCACAGATTGATAAAATAACGAACGTATGTGCAAATTACAGTTAAATATACAATATGTGGGCAAGATAAGATATTCAGACAGCGAAAACAATTGGCATAAAGAAGTGAAATACTATTGGACATGACATTAAGAATATACCAGCGACTGTTCACAGCAGGGGTCCCCTCAGTGATATGCAGATGAGGGCAAGTTGCCTGTAAATGACCAATATGGTATTTCTCCACCACACTCCCTCATTGATTATTATACACCCAGTACAGGTACATAGTGAGATGAAGGGGCGAGGAGGAGACGTTCCAAGCGTATAAATGTGAGTTTGCGGAGGCGGCCCCCCGCTGCTTCACGTCGTCACATTAAAACCGTTTTAACGCTTTGATTATCCCTCACATATACTGTATGTAGATAAATATATTATCATAGATAGATATATTATCATAGATATATATTATCATAGATATATTTATCATAGATATATATTATCATAGATAGATATATTTATAGCTTGATCTCTCTCTCTCTCACCCTTCGTCAAGGTCTCTCCTCTGTTCTGCCCTCCTTTCTTTTCCTTGCCTTACTTTTCCTCTCCTCTTCTAATTCCCTCTCCATGTCTCCTCTCCTGCTCCCTCTCATCCTCTCCTCTCTCCTCCTCTCTCCTCTCATCCTCTCCTCTCCTCTCCTCTCTCCTCTCTCCTCTCTCCTCTCCTCTCCTCTCTATCGCTATCATTCCCATTTTTCCTCCCGTATCTTATATACATGATCAAGTAAGCTTTCTTTTAGAGATCAGTAGTTTGTCGCGGATCACCGTATCTGGTGTTCCGCCGTTTATACCCAACGACCTGTTAGAGAACGAGCTCCTGTTAGAGAACAGTCTCTGAGGCGGCAGGAGTTCATGTTCCTGGACTCGCCCACACAAACACTGGAGGTGTCGTTCAGAGTGAAGCACGGAGACGGCTTCTACATGTTGGACGCCAGCTCAGGACTGTTCAAGTGTTTCCAGTGTGGAGATGTTGGACATAAACGCTTTGCGTGTCCGCATAAGCGGCGAGGAAGTCCCGATGTCGATGTGGCGCCGGCGGCTGGTGGTGTCCGCCTGCAGGCATGGTCTGGTTTTGAGACTCTGGGAATGTGGTTGTCTGAGGAACCGAGACAGAGACTCAAACACTGCAGTCTGCCAGCCTGCGAACCAGACTCAGGGAGACTGAACCAGGCTCAGGGAGACTGAACCAGGCTCAGGGAGACTGAACCAGGCTCAGGGAGACTGAACCAGACTCAGGGAGACTGAACCAGGCTCAGGGAGACTGAACCAGACTCAGGGAGACTGAACCAGACTCAGGGAGACTGAACCAGACTCAGACTCAGGGAGACTGAACCAGGCTCAGGGAGACTGAACCAGGCTCAGGGAGACTGAACCAGACTCAGGGAGACTGAACCAGACTCAGGGAGACTGAACCAGGCTCAGGGAGACTGAACCAGACTCAGGGAGACTGAACCAGACTCAGGGAGACTGAACCAGACTCAGGGAGACTGAACCAGACTCAGACTCAGGGAGACTGAACCAGGCTCAGGGAGACTGAACCAGACTCAGGGAGACTGAACCAGGCTCAGGGAGACTGAACCAGACTCAGGGAGACTGAACCAGACTCAGGGAGACTGAACCAGGCTCAGGGAGACTGAACCAGACTCAGGGAGACTGAACCAGACTCAGGGAGACTGAACCAGGCTCAGGGAGGCTGAACCAGACTCAGGGAGACTGAACCAGGCTCAGGGAGACTGAACCAGGCTCAGGGAGACTGAACCAGACTCAGGGAGACTGAACCAGACTCAGGGAGACTGAACCAGACTCAGGGAGACTGAACCAGGCTCAGGGAGACTGAACCAGACTCAGGGAGACTGAACCAGGCTCAGGGAGACTGAACCAGACTCAGGGAGACTGAACCAGGCTCAGGGAGACTGAACCAGGCTCAGGGAGACTGAACCAGGCTCAGGGAGACTGAACCAGACTCAGGGAGACTGAACCAGGCTGAGGGAGGCTGTGCTGCACCGGGCCGGGCCGTCTGATGAGGGCGGCGCGGACGTCCGTGGACGCCGCCCAGAGAAAAGAACAGCGACGTGCAAACAGCAAAGTGCATCGTGGGAATATACGTCCCGCGATGTTACGCTCACTTCCTGTCTGAGTGTGTGTTGTCACCGCGTAACCGCCGGTAACCAGCAGGTGTGTGTTGTCACCGCGTAACCGCCGGTAACCAGCAGGTGTGTGTTGTCACCGCGTAACCGCCGGTAACCAGCAGGTGTGTGTTGTCACCGCGTAACCGTCGGTAACCAGCAGGTGTGTGTTGTCACCGCGTAACCGCCGGTAACCAGCAGGTGTGTGTTGTCACCGCGTAACCGCCGGTAACCAGCAGGTGTGTGTTGTCACCGCGTAACCGCCGGTAACCAGCAGGTGTGTGTTGTCACGGCGTAACCGCCGGTAACCAGCAGGTGTGTGTGTGTTGTGAACGCAGCTTCTGTTTCTACAGCAGCGCAGCGCAGAGCGACCCCCCACAGAGCACAGAGCACAGAGCACAGCCAGCGAGGAACAAAGGCGACACGGTGGTTCTGGAGACAGGGAGGAGGAGGCTGAGAGGCTGAGAAGCTGAAAGACTGAGAGACTGAGAGGTGGAGGCTGAGAGACTGAGAGACTGAGAAGTGGAGGCTGAGAGACTGAGAGACTGAGAGGCTGAGAAGCTGAAAGACTGAGAGGCTGAGAGACTGAGAGGTGGAGGCTGAGAGACTGAGAGGTGGAAGGCTGAGAGGCTGGAGGCTGAGAGGCTGAGAGGTGGAGGCTGAGAGACTGAGAGGTGGAGGCTGAGAGACTGAGAGGTGGAGCTCTGAGAGACTGAGAGGTGGAGGCTGAGAGGCTGAGACTGAGAGGTGGAGGCTGAGAAGTGGAGGCTGAGAGACTGAGAGACTGAGAGGTGGAGGCTGAGAGAATGAGAGGCTGAGAGGTGGAGGCTGAGAGGTGGAGGCTGAGAGGCAGAGACTGAGAGGCAGAGACTGAGAGGTGGAGGCTGAGAGGCTGAGAGACTGAGAGGTGGAGGCTGAGAGACTGAGAGGTGGAGGCTGAGAGGCTGAGAGACTGAGAGGTGGAGGCTGAGAGACTGAGAGTCTGAGAGACTGAGAGGTGGAGGCTGAGAGACTGAGAGGCTGAGAGCGTTAGCAGACGTCCCTCCGGCCTCCAGTTGTCCTCTCATCTCCACCCTCCTCAACACGACAAGATGAGGATCAGGGAAGGAAAACAACAACAAGTAGGACAACAGAGATGTCTTGATGATTTCATGTATCAGTTTATTATTCAGATCACTGCTCTGAGGAACACGTACGAGGACAAGAGGAGTGAATATGTGTTCAGGGCGTCCTGGTCGCTACGGTCCGTGTTCCGCTTATCAGCTCCATTTCCGAACCACAAATGAACATTTGTTGAAGCGGGTTTGTCTCCATCCTTTAATCCCCGCCGTTCAAATACCCAAAGGTTCCATTCTTTTCCCGCCTTGACAAATATTTCCCGGGGGGAGAGCGGACGATATATTTTAAACTTAAGGGAGAAAGCAGGTTTTTTTTTTGCTGCCATTTTCACACATTCTTCCTCGTTGGTATGAAGCACTCCATCTGGATTCCTGTCATCTCCAACAAAATGGACGCTTCATCGCCTGAATTCTCAATTACAGGCATTAAGACTCTCTACCTGCGAGTTCACACAGATTGACGATTTAAAAATGTTCTCTACAACAGTTAAGTCCTGACTAAAATAAAACGAGTACATTTATAACATTTATAACATTTATAACATTTATAACATTTATAACATCAGCTCATGTTCTACATGTGTTCTGATTTGCTCCTTTTATCTGTCTGGAGGCTGAAGGCTCTGTAGAGCGGGTGTGTGTGTTTTCATATGTGTGTGTGTGTGTGTGCCTGTGTGTGTGTGTGTGTGTGTGTGTGTGCCTGTGTGTGTGTGTGTTTTCATATGTGTCTGCGTGTGTGTGTGTGTGTCTGCGTGTGTGTTTTCATATGTGTGTGTGTGTTTTCATATGTGTCTGCGTGTGTGTGTGTGTGTCTGCGTGTGTGTGTGTGTGTTTTCATATGTGTCTGTGTGTGTGTGTGTGTGTCTGCGTGTGTGTGTGTGTGTCTGCGTGTGTGTGCGTGCCTGTGTGTGTGTGTCTGCGTGTGCCTGTGTGTGTGTGTGTGTGTGTGTGTGCCTGTGTGTGTGCGTGCCTGTGTGTGTGTGTGTGTGTGTGTGCCTGTGTGTGTGTGTGTGTGTGTCAGGCTGGATGCTCACAACTACTTCCTGTCTTGGCGTGGCGGCGGCGGGGGAAACGGAGCGTGTCACATCCCCCTGCCCCTGCGCCCGCCCGCCCGCCAGCCAATCACACGAGAGAGCAGCAGAGTGACCGCAGATGGTCACGTGATGCTCCGTCGCACCTCGAGCGCCAGGAGCACGTTAAGCTAATGAGCCCAAAAACAGCAACGCTACGCTACGCTACGCTAGCGGTGAACGCAGCCTCTGGGCTCGTTATGGGCTGCGTGTTCCTCGTACTGCGGTGTGTATTAGTACTGCCGGTGTGTATTAGTACCGCACACTCCGGTTTAGTGGTACTTCAGGAGCGGCCGGGCGATCACGGACCGGCACCGCCGCCTGTCCTCCCGGAGCGCCAGACGTGGAGTCCGGCCGGGCCGGTCTGCCGCCGTGCTAACGACCTCTCGTCCACCTATTTAATCGTCAATTTAATCATCAATTTATTTGCTGTTCTAGTCATTGAGCAGACACAGCGATCGAGTCTCACAAATCACACTTTAGGTGAACATCTGAAGTCTGACGGCCGACGAGCCCTCAGATCAGATCGTTCCGCATCCTCCTCTCCCGCCGTGTTCTCCTTGTTTTGACCAATCTTGTTGCTGGAGGCGGGGCTCTGGTAGTGAGTGATTGGCCAACAGAGAACACACATTCTTAGAAAGCGTCTGTGAAGGTTTCACATCAACACGGTAACAGACTGTCAGCTGTGAGATTACACCGAATAAAACCCCCTTTGGAAAACTTCAGGAACCAAGAAACAGACAGAAAAATAGAACAGAAACAGACTGGATCAGAGGTTCTGTTGTAACACAGTAGGACTGATCAGAGGTTCTGTTGTAACACAGTAGGACCGATCAGAGGTTCTGTTGTAACACAGTAGGACCGATCAGAGGTTCTGCTGTAACACAGTAGGACTGATCAGAGGTTCTGTTGTAACACAGTAGGACCGATCAGAGGTTCTGTTGTAACACAGTAGGACCGATCAGAGGTTTGTTGTAACACAGTAGGACCGATCAGAGGTTCTGCTGTAACACAGTAGGACACGATTCAGAGGTTCTGTTGTAACACAGTAGGACCGACAGAGGTTCTGCTGTAACACAGTAGGACTGATCAGAGGTTCTGCTGTAACACAGTAGGACTGATCAGAGGTTTCTGCTGTAACACAGTAGGACTGATCAGAGGTTCTGTTGTAACACAGTAGGACTGATCAGAGGTTCTGCTGTAACACAGTAGGACCGATCAGAGGTTCTGTTGTAACACAGTAGGACTGATCAGAGGTTCTGTTGTAACACAGTAGGACTGATCAGAGGTTCTGTTGTAACACAGTAGGACTGATCAGAGGTTCTGTTGTAACACAGTAGGACCGATCAGAGGTTCTGCTGTAACACAGTAGGACTGATCTAGGATGCCTACAGATTAGGAGTTTTCTTCCAATTGGTCAGCCTGACCCTGTGTGTGTGTGTGTGTGTGTGTGTGTGTGTCCTGCAGGGACCACGGTGATGACCATGACCGCGCGCGATGCTGATGACCCGTTGACGGACAACGCCGTGTTGCGCTACAGCATCGCCAGGCAGTCGCCCGACAAACCGTCTCCCAACATGTTCTACATCGACCCCGAGAGAGGAGACATCGTCACGGTGATCTCCCCGTCGCTGCTCGACAGAGAGGTCTGTTCTACTATCACTATATCTATTCTGTAGATCTCATATTTCAGGGTGAATAGAGAGTAAAGAAACTTTTTGGAGGAGCTGCACTGAGAACTATCGACCACAACAAGAACCACCACCACCACATGTTCATCCCATTGTCTCTCTACCGCTGCCTTTAACGAGAGCGGCGAGGGACCGCGAGCCTCGCTGGATTACACAGCTCAGTGAACTTCATGATAATTACAAAACAAAAAGTATGAAGATCACATTTCCCGGCAGCAGTCTGTGACGCGTCTTTGATTTCACGAGCCGACGTCTTGTGAAACGCTGGCGATGAGTTTTCCATCAGATGTCTGAGACTGATCCGGGCGAGCGGCGACGCTGGTGCCTCCAGCGAGGTGAGAGGGAGCTGATTAATGGTGTTCACAGCTGGGAACATCTGTCTCCGCCACAATTGGACTGCTGTGGGTGGCGCGACCGGGCGCCTCTCCTGTCTTGCTAACTATATTACTGCTACAGCGTGGCTCAGGGCGAGGAGGAGGAGGAGGAGGAGGAGGAGGAGGAGGAGGAGATGAGCATGTTAGTCAGGGAGGCGCCGGCTCCAGATGCAGCTGCAGACGGTCTTCCTCTCCGGGGTCTGCAGCACACATGCACACACACTCAGACCCCTGGTGCTGCCAATGGGAGGGTCAGGGCTGGCCGGGGGGACCGGGGGGTCCGGGGGGCCGTGGGGGCTAGGGGGCCGTGGGGGCCGGGGCAACACAGTATGCACACGGACTCCAGTACGCCCGGGCTTGAGTTGTTGGGCTGATCTGAGCTCTAACACACACACACACACACACACACACACACACACACACATTCATACAGTCCGTGACACACACACGCACACACACCACACACCACACACACACACACACACACACACACACACACACACACACACACACACACACACACACACACACATTCAGTTTTATTTTTGTTTGCTTGTTTGTTTTTCATGAATAAAATAACCCCCCCACACTCACACACAAAGACAGAGAGAGGGAGGAAGATGGACAGACAGACAGAGAGACAGACAGACAGACAGAACAGACAGACAGACAGCGAGGGGAATATTCAGAAAAGCTTTCAAAGCCAGAGAGATGTGGAGACATGTTAAGTGTATTTAGAAACACACCTCGTCTCCCCGGGGTGCAGGAGGCAGTCGGCACCAGATTGGAAAATCCATTTTGTCGGCATCAGGCTTCTCACTGGAGTGCCGACTCTGGAGCACAACGTTCTCCCTGATAGGAACACTTACTCTGTCTGTCTGTCTCTCTGTCTCTCTGTCTCTCTGTCTGTCTCTCTGTCTCTCTGTCTCTCTCTCTCTCTCTGTCTCTCTCTCTGTCTCTCTGTCTCTGTCTCTCTGTCTGTCTCTCTCTCTCTCTGTCTGTCTGTCTGTCTCTCTGTCTCTCTCTCTCTGTCTCTCTCTCTGTCTGTCTGTCTCTCACTCTCTGTCTGTCTGTCTCTCTGTCTCTCAGCTCTCTGTCTCTCTCTCTGTCTTTCTCTCAACTGTCTGTCTCTCAGCCGTCTCTCTCTCTGTCTCTCTGTGTCTCTCTCACTGTTTCAGCTGTCTGTCTCTCTCTGCCTCTCTGTCTCTCAACTGTCTGTCTCTTAGCTCTCTGTCTCTCTCTGTCTGTCTCTCAACTGTCTCTCTGTCTGTCTCACTGTGTGTGTGTGTGTGTGTCTCTGTCTCTCAGCTGTCTGTCTCTCAGCTCTCTCTCTGTCTGTCTCACTGTGTGTGTGTGTGTGTGTCTCTGTCTCTCAGATGTCTGTCTCAGCTCTCTCTCTCTGTCTCTCTCTCTGTCTCTCTCTCTCTCCAGCTGTCTGTCTCTCAGCTGTCTGTCTCTCAGCTCTCTCTCTCTCTGTCTCGCTCTGTCTCACACACACACACCTGGGCTCATCACAGGTGTGACCGAGCTTCCCTTAGCAACTCGTCGTCCTGAACACATTTTGTCTGTCGCCGCGGTAACACCTGGGTGGCTTCCCTCAGGTCCTCCTCCAGCCCACACAGCAGACACCAGGTTATTGCGGACTTGGCACGTTCTGCAGGCAGAACCCGGCCCCGGACTCTAATCAGACAGACAGGCAGGGGGTGGGCAGACAGACAGACAGACACCTGCCCTCCACATCACGTGGAGCAGCGGGAACTCATGAGGTCGTGAATCAGTCAGAGAACAGAACCAGTCAGCAGCTGAGCTGTGAGAGTTTCTGTTCCTGACCAGCAGACGCATCGACTTCATACTGAACCGGGGGTGTGTGTGTGTGTGTGTGTGTGTGTGTGTGTGTGTGTGTGTGTGTGTGTGTGTGTGTGTGTGTGTGTGTGTGTGTGTGTGTGTGTGTGTGTGTGTGTGTGTGTGTGTGTGTGTGCATGTGTCTGTGTGCGTGTGTCTATGTGTGTGTGTGTGTGTGTGCGTGTGTGTGTGTGTGTGTGTCTGTGTGTGTGTGTGTGTGCGTGTGTGTGTGTGTGTGTGTGCGCGCATGTGTGTGTGTGTGTGTGTGTGTGCGTGTGTGTGTGTGTGTGTGTGTGCGTGTGTGTGTGTGTGTGTGTGTGTCTGTGTGTGTGTGTGTGTGTGTGTGTGTGTGTCTGTGTGCGTGTGTGCGCGCGTGTGTGTGTGTGTGTGTGTGTGTGTGTGTGTATGTGTCTGTGTGTGCGTGCGTGTGGTGTGTGTGTGTGTGTGTGTGTCCTCCCCCCTCAGTGTCTTTGTCTCCCTCTTGTTTCTCTCCCGTCTGTCAGAGTCTCTCACTGGACATGCAATTACAAGCGAGTCACAGTTTGCTGATTGTATTCAGAGCGCCCTCCTCCCCCTTTCCCTCCCCCTCCTCCCCCCTCCTCCCCCTCCTCCCCCCTTTCCCCCCTCCTCCCCCCCACGTCTCACAGAACGATATTTTCCAGAAGCATCTCTGAAGGCCCTAATCTCCCCTCGCCAGACATAATTGAATGGCGTCCACCACATAAACATCGATTCCTTCTTTTCAATTAGCGAGTGGCCTTGTGTGTGTCGTCCCGACAACGCAGACACGGGAATATTTACTCAAGTCGGTTCGCCACACACACACACACACACACACACACACCTTTGTTATGATGACACACACACACACACACACACGCCCCTTTGTTATGATGTCATTTATATGCAGATGGCCGTGGGCTCGCGGGAGCTACGGCGATGACTCCATTACAGCTCATCGGATGCAAACTTCAGCCGCCAAGCGAGCTTTCATCTCCGCCATTAGTGGGCGTCGCGGAGCACAAGTCAAGCCAATAGGATTACGGTGGAGCGGACGTCCAGTTACTTGGCTCAGCGCCTGCCGGGGTCTCCGCTCCCGGCGCCGGGGGGGTCGCCGGTTCGATTCCCGTGGGGTGGGTTTGGGGGTCGGCGGGTCAGAGGAGGAACGTCGGAAACAGATGTAAGTTCAGGCTCTGTGTCTCCGTGGAGAGATGGAGGCGGTTGCCGTGGTGAACGGAGGAGGGCTCGACGACGAGACGGAACTGTCAGAGCTGTCATGTTCATCATATGTGGCCCAACACAGAGAGACACAACACGGAGGAAATACTCAGAAAGAGATTTAAAAACTCCTCCGGCACACAACAGGAACACGATGGAGGCTATCCAGGCTGCTAGCAGTTAGCCGCGAAGCTACAATCTAGCGTAGCCAGGTGTAGCATCCTCAATCAATACTGCAGCGTTGGCTCCACACCGAGCATCCGTCTGGCCGGGAGTGAGCAACGGTGAGATCCTTTCACAAGCATTGACGAAACACTTAGACGCCTCCTTCTCCCTTTCACCCCCTCCTCGTCCTCTTCCTTCTCCTCCTCCTCCTCCTCCTCACCCCCCAGGCCTCTCCCAACCTCCCCCACCTCCTCCTCCTCCTCCTCCTCACCCCCCAGGCCTCTCCCCACCTCCCCCACCTCCTCCTCCTCACCCCAGGCCTCTCCCCACTCCCCCACTCCTCCTCCTCGCTCCTCCTCACCCCCCAGGCCTCTCCCAACCTCCCCCACCTCCTCCTCCTCCTTCTCCTCCTCCTCACCCCCCAGGCCTCTCCCCAACCTCCCCCACCTCCTCCTCCTCCTTCTCCTCCTCCTCACCCCCAGCCTCTCCCCACTCCCCCACCTCCTCCTCCTCCTCTCCTCCTCCTCACCCCCAGGCCTCTCCCCACCTCCCCCACCTCCTCCTCCTCCTCCTCCTCCTCACCGCCCCCAGGCCTCTCCCCACCTCCCCCACCTCCTCCTCCTCTCCTCCTCACCCCCCAGGCCTCTCCCCACCTCCCCACCTCCTCCTCCTCACCCCCAGGCTCCCCCCACCTCCCCCACCTCCTCCTCCTCTTCCTCCTCCTCCTCCATCTCCTCCTCACCCCCCAGGTCTCCCCCCACCTCCTCCTCCTCCTCCTCCTCCATCTCCTCCTCACCCCCCAGGTCTCCCCGCACCTCCTCCACCTCCTCCTCCTCCTCACCCCCCAGGCCTCCCCCCACCTCCTCCTCCTCCTCCATCTGCTCCTCACCCCCCAGGTCTCCCCCACCTCCTCCTCCTGCTCCTCCTCTATCACTCCTCTGTCCGGTTGCATTAGTGGGGAAATGAGATGTCCTCTAATTAATTACAGCTCTAAATGCTAAAGATGGAGATTACATCCCAGTGAAGGTTAGGAGTGTCAATCACTGGGGTTTTTTCCTGAGCCATTTAAGACCCCGGCTGTTGTGTGCTAAAGTGTGTGTGTTCTGTTAAAGTGTGTGTGTGTGTGTGTGTGTGTGTGTGTGTGTGTGTGTGTGTGTGTGTGTGTGTGTGTGTGTGTGTGTGTGTGTGTGTGTGTGTGTGTGTGTGTGTGTGTGTGTGTTGTCAGAGTGTGTGTGTTGTTAATCTGCTGCCTCTAATTGAGTCTGAGGAAGCAGACGTCCAGACACTCGGCGAAGAGACGGAGGGAACATTCCTGCGTCGTGTTATTCTGAGGTGTACTGGTTCATGCCTTCCCTTCCCCTGACTTATATTTTCCAGTTCTCTCTTAAATGGTTTTTTATGATCCTTGACATTTTTCCCGCACACATAAGACAGTGAGGAGTGTGTGTGAGGGCAGGCGGCGCACACCTGGACACACCTGGAGCCAGACTCTACCTCACCTGCCTCTCGCTGGGGCAGGTGAGGCTGCTGTTAAACCAACCACACACGCACACACACACACACACACGCACACACACACACACACACACACACTCCATAGTGACATGTTCCATTTGCTTGGGTTTGTGTTCCCACAGCACTCTGTCACGCTGGTGAACTGGTTGGCTCCTCTGTTGGACAGACAGACCAGCGCTGCGTTGTTATTCTATAATAATACACCAGAACAGTAACGGTGCCATAACAACTTTGTGCAGTGAAAGGTTTTTTTTTTCAATTTGTGTTTAGTGTTCCCACAAATGAAAGTAACAGAGATAAGCGCAGGGTGAGAGCGTCCGGCCGCCGCCGAGGCCGTGATGACTCCCGCTGATTGCGCCGCCGCCTGACTCAGGCCACTCAGGCTAATCAAGCCAAAGTTCACCTCCACCTGAGAGCTGATTAGCTTTATTGTTCCCAGTTGTGCACCAGAAGTGTACGTTCAACCCACAATGCATTGTGTTGGCTTGGTTTGCTTCCTGAGGGTTGGTGGGTGGGCTCACGTCGACACCGAGAGAGAGAACCTTAGCCGGAGGTCATCTGGACTCTCATTGTCTGGTGGTGGGGTCACGGTTGAACTGTGCCTCGGCTGCAGGCTCACCTCCTCCTCCTCCTCCTCCTCCTCCTCCTCCATACGAGGAGCAGAGGAGACCTTTTCAGACCTTTCCATGGTTGTGCAGTAATCTAGAATCTCTCCGGGCTCCAATGGCCACGTCTAGCTCCTGAGGAGGTTTGGAAAGGGCAGTGGAGGAACCAGGAGGAGGAGGAGAGAGGAGAGAGGAGAGGAGGAGAGGAAGAGAAGGGTGGGGGGGGGTTAGAAAGGGCAGCAGAAGAATGGGGAGGAGGTGGGAGGAGAGGAAGGGTTGAGGGGGAGCAGAGAGGAGGGGAGGGGGACGGACAGAGGGAGGGCTGCTGATGGAGCAAGTCAGAGTGAGGAGTGAGGAGGTGGAGGACTCCTCTCTGACTCTATCACTCTCTCCCTTTCTTCCTGCTTCGGTCTTTCCCTTTTCTCTCTCTCTCTCTCTCTCTCTCTCTCTACCTCTCTGTCTACCTCTCTCTCTTTCTCTCTCTCCTTCTACCTCTCTCTCTCTCTATATCTCTATCTACCTCTCTCTCTTTCTCTCTCTCTCTCTACCTCTCTATCTACCTCTCTCTTTCTTTCTCTCTACCTCTCTATCTACCTCTCTCTCTCTCTCTCCCTCTACCTCTCTCTCTCTCTCCCTCTCCCCTCTCTCTCTCTCTCTCCTCTCTCTCTCTCTCTCTCTCTCTCTCTCTCTCTCTCTCTCTCTCTCTCTCTCTCTCTCTCTCTCTCCTCTCTCTCTCTCTCTCTCTCTCTCTCTCTCTCTCTCTCTCTCTCTCTCTCTCTCTCTCTCTCTCTCTCTCCTCTCTCTCTCTCCTCTCTCTCTCTCTCTCTCTCTCTCTCTCTCTCTCTCTCTCTCTCTCTCTCTCTCTCTCTCTGTCTCTCTCTCTCTCTCTCTCTCTCTCTCTCTCTCTCTCTCTCTCTCTCTCTCTCTCTCTCTCTCTCTCCCTCTCTCTCTCTGTCTCTGTCTCTCTCTCTCTCTCTCTCTCTCTGTCTCTCTCTCTCTCTCTCTCTCTCTCTCTCTCTCTCTCTCTCTCCTCTCTCCCCCTCTCTCTCTCTCTCTCTCCTTCTCTCTCTCTCTCTCTCTCTTCTCTCTCTGTCTCTCTCTCTCTCCTGGGCAGGTAGACGCCTCTAGACACACAGGACTCATACCGTCTCCTGGGCAGGTAGACGCCTCTAGACACACAGGACTCATACCGTCTCCTGGGCAGGTAGACACCTCTAGACACACAGGACTCATACCGTCTCCTGGGCAGGTAGACACCACTAGACACACAGGACTCATACCGTCTCCTGGGCAGGTAGACACCACTAGACACACAGGACTCATACCGTCTCCTGGGCAGGTAGACACCACTAGACACACAGGACTCATACCGTCTCCTGGGCAGGTAGACACCACTAGACACACAGGACTCATACCGTCTCCTGGGCAGGTAGACACCACTAGACACACAGGACTCATACCGTCTCCTGGGCAGGTAGACACCGCTAGACACACAGGACTCATACCGTCTCCTGGGCAGGTAGACACCACTAGACACACAGGACTCATACCGTCTCCTGGGCAGGTAGACACCACTAGACACACAGGACTCATACCGTCTCCTGGGCAGGTAGACACCTCTAGACACACAGGACTCATACCGTCTCCTGGGCAGGTAGACGCCTCTAGACACACAGGACTCATACCGTCTCCTGGGCAGGTAGACACCTCTAGACACACAGGACTCATACCGTCTCCTGGGCAGGTAGACACCTCTAGACACACAGGACTCATACCGTCTCCTGGGCAGGTAGACACCTCTAGACACACAGGACTCATACCGTCTCCTGGGCAGGTAGACACCTCTAGACACACAGGACTCATACCGTCTCCTGGGCAGGTAGACACCTCTAGACACACAGGACTCATACCGTCTCCTGGGCAGGTTTCAG
>PIJE02003978.1:2500-7500 GCA_002895965.2 Coryphaenoides rupestris
ACACACACGTACACACACACACAACAACGCCGCCATCACCGCCACCGCCACCGCCGCCGCCGCCAATCAAAAGTGACCTTTGGCGGCTATTATAGCCACACGTGTGCGGAGAGAGAACGGGTCCGCTACGAGAATGACGCACACACACATACACACGCACAGGTGTGGACACGCACACACACACATACGCACGCACGCACGCACGTGGCCTCTGTCGCTCTTCGTCGCTCGCCCTCCGTCGTTGTTCTCGTCACTTCGGTTTCGGCTTCCCCCCTTCGCCCTCCTCACTCTCGCTGTCTCTTCCTGCTCCGTTTTATCGTCCCCTTCTGCTGCTGCGTTTTCTATACTCGACAAACTCCACGTTAGCTCGCATCAAACGCAGAAACGTTCGCCGCCCTCTTCGTCTCTGTCTCCTCCGCTCCCCTTGCAACGATCCATTTTCATTCCATCTCTTCTCGTGCTTTTATCTACCCCCTGAACTTAGTAGTTTAACGGCCCGTATCCGCGGCACTACATACAGCGGCACAGTAACCTTCGTCTTCATACACACACGGGGCGTACGTCGGCCCGTACCGCGCGACGCAAAGTACGACTCGTCGCTCCCGCGTACGACTTTCCTCATTAACACGCGCATTGTGTCTCTCGCCCGTCACGCCACGGCACGGAAATACACCGCGATGAATGTGAAGGCGGTTAAAACGATATAAAAAGGGTTCGTCGATATAGAGCGAGTTAAACCACCCTTTGTGGAAACCGTAATTGCGATGGCGGCGGCGAGGGGGGGGTGGATGAAAATCAAGCAGTTAATGTTAATGAATGAATGAATGAATGCATTGAATGTATTTGTTTTTGTGTGTGTGTGTGTGCGTATACTGTATGTATCCGGCGTGAACAAAGACCCGACGCGTGAGTGTGTTCATACGTACGGCGGCCCCCAGACGCTCTGTGCGAGGAAGGACTCCGGCGTTGTCTTCTGAGACAAAGGATTCATTCCAGGTGCTTCATTACCGGCGGATCTGACGAGCGGCGCCACAGCGAGCCTCAGATCTTCCGCCGTGGCGACGCGACGAAGGAGGCTCGGTTCGTCGACTGGATATAATCCGACGTTATCGTAAAGGAATGAGCCAGTTAAAGGTGGATGCATGTCACGGTATGATCCAACACCATGTATGTACTGTACGTCATAAAGAGGCCCCCCCGATAAAAAGCTGTATTAGAATGACAGCGTGTGTGTGCTAGCACCGTGTGTGTACGTGTTCGTGTGTGTGTGCAAAGTGTGTGTGTGTGTGTGTGTGCAAATTGTGTGTTTGTGTGTGCGTGTGTGTGTGTGCATGCAAAGTGTGTATTTGTGTGTGCGTGTGTGTGTGTGCGTGCAAATTGTGTGTGAGTGTGTGTGTGTGTGTGTGTGTGTGCGTGCAAAGTGTACGCGCGCGCGTGTGTGTGTGTGTGTGTGTGTGTGTGGGTCTGTTTTTTTCACAGCAGACAGACTAGACAAAGCCAGACGTTCTGTTACATTTCCACATAGGAACCATTTCCTCATTTGTCCACACGTTGGCCTCCCCACAGCATTGACTGAGTGGTCTCCCAGTTGTTAAAACACACACACACACACACATGCACACATGCACACACACACGCACACACACACACACAGAGCACCGCCTCACCAATCTCACTCATCTCCCGGCTCGGCTTACAGCGCGCGGCGACTCGCTTCAAACGGCAACACAAGCCGGCCCAACACACAGGAGACACTTAGGAGTCTTGTGTGTGCGACGGACCCAACAGCTCTCCAGTTTGTCATCGCGTCTGTCTCGCTCGTCATACTGTATCTCCCCCCCCCGGGGAAAAAGAAACAACAAACTACATCCCAGTGACGTTTAGGGCACAATACAATAAGTACATTTGTCCTAAGTTTCAAGCTGATCGCTGATGGCTACTGCAATAAATGTACTTCAAATCAGCAACGTATTCGCGAAAATACTTATTCCAAGTGCATGTCGAATGTACTGAAATACTTACTCGAGCTGAATTATTTTACTACAATGTTAAAGTTTAAACTGCTCCGGGTTTGGCTCCGCTAATGGGTTTCCCGTCTTGTTCCCGGCTGGTTCACGTTCAGTTAAGTTGGACTCGGGGCTCGTCTGACTCGCTTTGTCAGTCAGAGGAAATAACTGGCATTTCACGCCAGGTATCATTTTCCCGCTTTTCCCTCCACGAAAGTACGCGGTGCTCACAACGCTCACAACTCATTTTGTGTGTTTTTTTTTCTTTTTCCTCTCCGCGAGACGGAATCATTACACGTACTTATCCGCCCGCGGCCGTGCGTCGTTGTTACCGTACGTTTATGCGCACGTTTTTCTTCGCCGTGGCGTTCTGTCGGCGGCGGCGGGGGGGGAAAAAAAAAACGGAGAGTTGATTTGAATCGCAGTTAGAGCCTGCGACTCAAGTCAAGTTTCGCCCACATACTTCTTCTTCTTCTTCTTCTTCTTCTTCTCCTGCTTCTCCTTCTGTACTCGTGTCCAGACGGTGGGTTGAGTTTTATAATCCCCCAGTGGCTCAGCAGTAAAATCCTTCCCAGACACTGTAGCGCGCGAACGCAACGTCCTCCTCGTATAGAGACGGGCCTACGGACGCCGTCCCTGTTTCCGTCTCGGTCTCTTTGAAGCAACAATATTGACTTTTTTTTTCTTTTTTTTTTCGGCGTTATAAGAAGGCACACACACGTGTTTCCGTGGCTGTTTTCTGGTTTAGCTGCACACACACACACACACATGTCTATCGAGATGAAAGAGAGGTGTGTGTGTGTGTGTGTGTGTGTGTGTGTGTGTATGTGTGTATTTGTGTGTGGGGCAATGAGTACAAGAGAATATTTCGATGACAGTATTCCCGGAGAAAGAAACGGACAAAAAATGAATCATAAATACATATTCGCGACACGATTGAGGCAAATAGTTATGCATTAAATCGGATTCATTCTCAGATACGAACAAATAATGATCATATACATTCCGATGTGAACATTATGATATGCCGATGGCGTATTTTTACGAAGTATTTTCTCACTTTGAATACAATAGCCACAACAAATTCACATCACGGCTCCTGTGCTTCTACAGTATAAGAACAGCACAAGGTTCCGTACTCTCCTTGACACTTCCACGCAGTTTGACTTGAATTCCGCTGAAATAGCGCATCGAGTTTGCAGCTATTGACTAAAATGGGCGCACCGCGACGACGCCGTTCTTTAAAATCAAAGAAAAGAAGCCAACGCATGCAAATAATACGATTACACAAGTGTCACAGAAATACACGGATTCACCCGCCCGTGAGATAATGCTCTCAGCATGCTAACGAAAGTATAGCCCACGGCTAATTCCGACACCAATTTGCCCGCCAACGCCGTGGCGTAAATTAATCACCGTGCTTCATTCAGGTTGACAGCTCTACAGGCCGGGGAACGAGGATTTTTTTTTTTAACGTTCCATTTGTTTTCTTCTCAATAGACTGTCTCTATACATTGTTCTCGCGGAGAATAGCGTCTATTTCCGCACCCTCCTATTTAAAACACTCCCTCGTTCCCGAGCGCCCGGCCTTGTCAGCGGATCTTTGTGATTATATGTTTGTTTAGAGCAACAACAACAACAACAACAACAACAACATGAACAAACACACCATGCATTTGCATTACGTTGGCTTTGGGGGGTAATGCGCAGCAAAAAAAAAGTATGTATTACCTGTAATATATGACATTACTTTTAGAAGTACAGTAACAACGTAATACAACACGTCACGAACAGGATTTGGGTCATAATTACAGTTAGTGTGCCGAGGTTCTTATTTTTGCACCGTGCTTCAGAGTTGTACGAAAATTATTTCTGCAGTGAAAACCCAAGGGTACTTTTTACACTAAATTCTCCTGATTGTGCTTCTGAAATCACGCAATCGCGGCCTCCTTCTGTCGTCATCCTCCTCCATTAAATAATGAGCCTGAAAGACTTGAGAATTACAACATCCTTGATGAGCGCTGGCTGTAGATGCGGCGTCTTATCTTGTCCAAGGCCACTGCCGTCCTGAAACGAACCGAAGCTACGATTTTCATCGGTTGATAACGATAACGACGCATTGGAAGGGAACTGAATATCGTCGCAGCGCTCGACACTAATCAACCAACCGCTGTAAAGACGCGTCAAGACGTAAAAAAAAATACTTCAAAATAATTGATCTCCAATCTTGATTTGATAGCCGGAGCCACCCAGCTCTTTAAAACAATGCGTGAAGATGTTTGCTTGAAGCAGATGTTTTTTTTTTTTTACTTGGTAAAGCATTTCGTGCTGCGAGGAATTTCAGACATTTAAAAGAAAATGTTTTAGAGAGAGTTAACGGAACACCTTGCTCCTTGAAAAACGCTGTTTGAATGTTTCAATTAACCTCGTCGTTGACGCGAGCCAACACAATTTCCCATGACTTTGTTGACCTCTCTCTCTCTCTTTCTCTCTCTCTCTTTCCCCCTCTCTCTCTCTTTCTCTCTCTCTCTCTCTCTCTCTCTCGCACGTCGTCAGCGGTGCTTTGAATCGCATTATCACCGCAGCTTCATCGAGTGGCATTCACTCTTGAGGAAGATTTTTTGGGGGTCGCCTTGCGCTCGATCTTTTTGTCGTTTTTTCCTTTTTTTCTCTCTTTTGCCGAGAAGTTATTCAGTTGTGTGCGTCGCCCATTTTCGTCTGGGAAATGAGTTGTCCTTCAAGAATCAATTTGTAGACTTCTAATATGCCGGGCTGAATGTGTCCTGCGTGCAAAAAGGGGAGGCCTTGATATTTGCACAATGCTAATAGGCACGTTGTTACAAACGCTGCTCTTATTCAATCACGGGGGCCTTGGAATGCATTTGGTAGACGAAGAATTGTTTGAGCGGAAACAGGATTTTAGTCTTGGCATGACATTAATCAAAACAATGCATTGAATTATGCTGTCTAAATTCGAGTTTTCAAAAGTTTGCA
>PIJE02003978.1:15000-20000 GCA_002895965.2 Coryphaenoides rupestris
GAGTTTTGATTTATTTTCTATACGCGCGGAATTTCGAGCCGCCGCCGCCGCCGCCAACGGACTCTTTGGATTTTGAACGACGACGACGACGACGCACGTGAAAGGATCTAAAAAAAAAGCGGGGAAAATAATCGGACTCTCCCGCTGCCGCCGCTCGAGCCACCGTTGCTGCTGCTGCTGCTGCTGCATCCTCGCGCGCACATCTCATCTTCATCTCGCGCCACCACCCCCCCACCCCCCACACCCCCCCCCCCCCCCCCCCCCCTTCACACCCCGCCGCCCCGCGTTTGTCGGCGTCGGACACCATCGACCACCCTTCTTGTTCGGAGTTCGGACCCTCTTCTTCTTCTTCTTCTTCTTCTCCATCTTCTTCTTCTTCTTCTGGAAGTGACTGTTGAGCAGAAGAAGACCAACCGTCGTGTCGTGTGGCGCGCGGGCGACTAAACGGAACGGAACGGACCGGACCGGCTCGGCTCGCGCGAGGACCTTGGTGGTGGTGGTTGTGGTGGTGGTGGTCACGAGGAGGAGGAGGAGAAGGGCGGGAAGTCACGGAGCGCGAGCGGGAGCGCGAGGGGGAGCGGGACCGGTACCGGGAACGGGAGCGGGAGCGGGACCGGGACCGGGACCAGGGCGATTACTATTGGAGCCCGCAACACCGCACACAACAACAGCAGCAGCAGCAGCAGCAGCAGCAGCACACAGCAACAACACAACAACAACAACAACAACAACAACAACACAACAACACAACACCGTACCGCATGGTGGGAATTTCTGCCTCTTTTCAGTGTAAGTGGCTGCGACTCTGTTGTGTTTATTTGTCATTTTGTTAAAATGTTTGTTTTGTGTTGTTTTGTTTGTTTGTTTTTAAAACGTGGGCTCGGTTCTGTTTTTTTTGGAACGGTTGGTCCGTTGCTCGCCGTGGCGGTTGGCGCGTTGTGAGCCGTTTTTCGGAGCTTTTTTTTTGGGTCGTTTAGAGTTGGTCCAAACGTGCCAAAAAAAAGACGCCTTCCTGTTCATTTTGGCTGCAAATTCGTTCACTGTTTTACATTTAAACACCGTTTAGCGTGGGATTCGAGCAGCTTGAATCCACCGCATGCCATATATATATATATATATATATATATTTATTTATATACAGTATTATATAGGCTAATGGTTGTGGGGTGATGCGCACAGCGTATTCAATCATGAGACAAACATTCGAAGACTATTTGGAGATATCAGTTGAGTGGAGTAATGTTGTGAATTTTTTTGTTGTTGAACATTATATTTTAGAATAGAAAATAGCAAATTTGCCCTGTAGGCAACCCAATGGCACCGACGCAAACTTGAAAACTGGGTCCAGGCGCACGACTGAAAATGATCAGAAGCAAATTATTTATGATTTATGATGTTTGTTATGTAGCCTATAAAGGTCTTAATTAAATGCAAATGTTGCCCTAAATATGCACTAATATCACACACACACACACACACACACACACACACACGCACACTTTGTGGTCCCCGAATTTCGGACTTGGGCTTAAAATTACATCAGTGTCAGTCAAGTAACACTGAGGAACACACTGTTTCAATGTCCCTGCATGTTCACCCGCTTTAAATAGCGCGGTTAGGCGGAATAATACAAGCAAATGAAAGCCAGCATCTCACTGTGGTGAGTGAATAACGCAACATGCACATTATACAGAGCCTATGATGTCTGGTGGCTGTCTCCAGTGCCTCCAAATACTGATCTGTCACTACACACACACACACGCACACACACACACACAGATACACACACACACACACACACACACACACACACAGATACGTGGTGTGGTCCCCTTTTGAACGGGAAGGTCCACTTCAGCTGACGCCCAGAAAACACGCGAACAGCGTCGAGGTTCCCACCAGTCAGTGATCATATCTCCTCCCGTTATAAGGTCACAGAGTCTTGGCGTTGGAAGGAAAAAAAAAAAAAAATACACACAAAAACAACAACAATAATAATAATAATAATAATAATAATAAATTAATAATCTATATTTCTAATGCGTTTTATTTGGATTTTTGATTTCATTTTCATCCACATGCTGTGCGTATTTCTCCCCGAGTAAAGTGTGCAGTGTGCGGTGATCGGGCTTTTTTTATTTTTATTTTTTAATTTTTTTAAATGAAAGGCTGGGTTCTTCTATATTTTTACCGCCGGTGGGAACGCTGGTGTCTTGACTGGCTGCATGGGAACCGCGCGGGAACCAGGCGTGCGGCTGCAGGCAGGGCTGTGACCGCCTGGTTCTCACGGCTCGGATTAGAGGGGGAGAAAAAAAAAAATGTCATCTGCGAGGCTTTGAACAATTTTTACGCATGCCAAATAGTGCACTGCAACGCGTTTTACGCACTGGAGAGGGTCTAAAAAAAACTAAAACCCTCAAGGATCAGTGGACCCTATAGGATCAGTGAGATGACCGATGCGAAGTTTTGCATTTATTTCCTCAATGCAAGTACTTTATTTGTGTATTGCATTGTTGCAGTCGTCAACAACAGCGTGAAATCAACAGCAGGACAACCCTAAAATCCTAAACCTGAAAAAAAATAAAAGTAGTATATATGTTACAGTGTGGATTCACTACATAACCCTTTGGATAAAAATCCATTCCTAACCTTCACTGTTGCTGTATTCCCTATTCACTCACTGAGAGAACTGCCACGGCAGAAAAGACCATTAGCAGGAGTGGGTGTGTTTGCAGAGATAAAGACAGAATGAGAAAGAGAGATAGAGGGAGAGAGAGAGAGAGAGAGAGAGAGCAGAGACCAGTAAAGAAAAATAAATACTCCAGATTGGACCAGATATGATATGTAACACCATAACACCATTAGTTATCGGGTGACCGTCTTTGTTTTGTATTTGTGTATCTGTGTCTGTGCACGGCTTTCTCCCACTTCCACATATGTTGGCTTGCGTGTGTCTCTCTGTGTGTGTGTGTGTGTGTGTGTGTACGCTATTTAAACAATGCTAGTCCACTGTCTGCCCACACACACCACACACACACACACACACACACACACACACTCCGTGCTGCGGGTTCTGGTACGTTCTCTTCTTGCTCATGGAGTTCCAGCAGGGACCATCTGCCCCAGACACCAGCCTGCCTCGCACCTGTTCTCCATCCTCCTCCTCCTCCTCTCCCTCCTCCTCCTCCTCCTCCTCTCATCCTCTCCTCCCTGCATCCCTCCATCCCTCATGTCCTCCCTCCCTTCCTATGCTCCTCACATCATCCATCCCTTCCTCTCTCCTCCCTCCCGCCTCCTTGCCCACCTCTCTCCACTCTCTATCTCTCTCTCTCTATCTCTCTCCCTCCCTCCCTCCCTCACTCCCTCTCTCTCTCTGTCCATCTCTCAAGCTCTCCCTCACTCTCCCCCTCTCTGCCCACCCCCCCTCTTTCTCCATCTCTGGGGGGCACCGGGGGTCAAACACATCAGTCCGCTGTGAGCGGATGGACGTGGCCTCGCAAAATTACGTGTGTCGGCCATTTTACTCTCACTTTTGCCTGGCTCTCTCTCTCACTCTCTCTCACACACACACACACACACACACACACACACACACACACACACACACACACACACACCACACACACACACACACACACACATGTGCAAGTCAGACAGAATGGGTGTGCCAGTGATAGTGCACAGAAGGACTGAAATACGCACACACACACTCACACACACACATCCACATGTGTATGTTGTTTGATTGATTGCGTCTGCTTTTTTGTGTGCCTTTTTTTACCTTGCCGAACAGCTGTTGCCTTTGTGCGTATGTGTGTATCTGTGTGTGTATGTGTGTGTGTGTGTGTGTGTGTGTGTGTGTGTGTGTGTGTTTACGTGTGTAAGGTAGTCACGACGGTCGACCGGGTGGTGTGTAGTAGTATTGTAGCTCCAAAACACAGCTTCTTCTTCTTCTTGTTTTTTTTTTTTATTTTTTTCGGTATCATAACTGAGAAAAATGAGTTTCTATTACCAGCCATTTTAAAAAAAAAGCCCCATGATTCCCCATTCAGCATGTAGCCCTGTTAGCACTCGTAGGCTAGGCTGTGATCTAATTTCAAGGCGTTTTCTATTAGGCATGATGCAGAAATGTTTGGAGGCGCTCCAGGTCTGCTTCACAGTAGTTATTTTGTACGTAAAACCTCCACGGTGGCCAAGCACCCTATTTTCTTGTCATCTTCAAGCTCCAACTCTTCTCAGTCGCTTTTCATATAATTATTGTTATCGTTACTAACAAAGCGTCCCTTTAAACCGAACGACAAACGTTGGTTTAAATGACGTGGTGAAATATCTGCAGGACAGAACCGCTAAGCAGTTTTGACATTCGTCGTCGTCAAGGCCTAATAAAACAAAAAAAATAAGCATTTAAACATCTCCGTTATTGTTTCTGTAAGACTACACTTTTCTAAGACCCACCCAACAAATACGGAAAAAAACCCCAACATAGAAATTATAGTCGTTTTTTTTAATTATAAGGGCACCTTTTGGGTTCAGAAAGGGCCTGAAACAGCCTCTCATTTATTTCCAGCGGTATCCCATCCACATATTGTTGCTTCCGCCGACTGGGCCTTTTGCACCATAATTGTACGTGCAAACCTTTTAGCGTTGTAATTTAAATGCAGTGGTATTCATAAATCATGCTCAGATGCGCATTCCGGTGGAAATCCACTTTATTCTTCTCTGTAGCTTCAGTCACTACATATAAAGAGATATATATATATATATATACAGTATACATATCCAGTATAATGTATAGCATATATACAAGCTTTATTCCTCCAAGCCTAGCATCATTGGCATGCTTATAAGGTGTAGTGCAGATCCCTCGTCGGTGGTGGATTAAAACTCTTCCTCCGATTGGCCTAGCGTCTGTTCGGAGAATCCGCTACGATAACCGATGCTTAATGCGCACTTTTCGAGAAGCAGATCTCGCTTCACGATTATGAGAAGCGTCGTCGTCG
>PIJE02003978.1:25000-30963 GCA_002895965.2 Coryphaenoides rupestris
ACTCTATTATCTTCTCTATCTATCTACATTCTATCTGTCTATCATCATATCTATCTATCTATCTAGTCTATCTATCATATCTTATCTCCCTAGCTATCTTGGCGTTGTCTATCGACATGGTTCTATCTCTCCAGCCATATCCTTCTCTCACGGCGTCAGCCGATGCTTCACCGTGACCCCCAGCTGGTCTCATGGATCCGCAATTGACAACACTTTTATCGGAGCATCTGCTCTCCCTCCGTCTCCGTCTCCGTGGATACTCCACCATATGGACGTTTGTCACCGTCAGCTGTGTTCCTCCAGAGTAGCGCAGATGAGCTGTCGCCATGGTAACAGGAGAAGCCTCAAAGTTTTTTTTTGTGGTGGGGTGGGGAATATGAATATGATTGTTTTCCCTTTCGCTTGTGTTCCCCGTGATTTTTTCATGGAGATGTTTCATAGAGTTTCATATATACAGTATATATATATTTATATATTTATATATATATATATATATATAAATATATATATACACATACAGTATATACAGCCAAGTGTTATATGATCGTTTATGCTCCCTGATGTATAACCGCTACCATAGTCCGAAAGTCGTGTTTGTTTTCCTAAGTCTGCGGAATAAAGTCGTTTTCTGGAAGTTTCCCAGAGTTCAGAGGGGAACTTCAGGAAGAATCTTGTTTAAGCATCTCCAGGTTGTGGGGAATAAGGCGCTGTTTAGCGGCGGGAGACTCATGCAAAGGTGCAGAGTGCAGCGCAGATAAGGGGTCTCCTGAAACCATATAAATCAGGGGGCAGCAGCACATATCCATCTCCCCTTGTAAAGGGGGCCGAAATATTTCCCCGATGTTTTTAAGATGTTTGGCTCGTACCGCGGGTAATTTCTCCCCCATCTGTCTCTCGCCTCTCTCCTGCCCACAATGTCTCTTTATCAACATCTGGTTTTCGGCGCGGCGGCTGGGACGAAACAAGTATATCCTTCGTATCGGCTGAGGGGCTCGGAGTCAGCACACACACACTCCCGCTCCCGTCTTGCTGCTTGCGGCTATTAGCTAAGCCTCGACTACTGCTGTCTGTCCGGGGCACACACACACACACACACACACACACACACACACACACACAGCACACACACACGGCACGCACATGTGCTAGCCATTAGGAAGCCATACCACTCAGAAAATGTAATACGTTTCGGTGAGAGGCTGTGATTAAGTATTGGACTCTTTCTGCTTTCTGCTGCTTTCTGAGTTTTTCTTTGGTTTGTATGTTTGAGCGGAAATTCTGGAGTTGCCCGTTTTTTAAATAAAGCTAGTACGGGCTACGCTACGCTACGCTACGCTATACGGAGATGGAACTGCTAGATTCCGAATGTCGTGAGGAAGTGTGAAGTTGTTTTTCAAGGTATTATTACTTGTATATTTCTTTTATACCGTTTGTGTCCAAGAAAAGGAAGCACTATGGTAGTGTTTGTGTCAATGCTGGTGTTCAAATGAAAAGGTTTATAGGCCTATCGCGTTGTACAGTCGGGGGCTGTGTGAGAGTGTTAATGGACCATGGGCACTGACTGACACACAGTCGTAATGACACAGTCATAATGACACACACAGTCATAATGGCACGCACACACGCAGCCTTTGGCACCACAACAGAATCGAGGATTTTAATATGCTATTTCGTCGTATTAAATTGTCCACATGATAATTCACAGCTGTGCACAGGGAGCGCAGTATAATGGCGCAGCTGCAATTCTTTTTTTTTTATGTTCGCGAATTTAACCGCCGCTCGGACATCGGGACATGCGCAGAGAGACGCTTATATGCTCTCTCTCTCTCTCTCTCTCGTCTCGTCTCCCCAAACACACACACACACACACACACACAGACACACACACACACACACACACACACGGGTGCACTGTCATAAAATCAGTCACACACACACACACAGAGGAGCACAGCGGACCTTATGCGTGCACTGAGCCTGCTGCCATATGGCGCGCAGGGATGTCAATCTGAAACGCGCGCGATTTGAAGGGGTCACGCCGCTGCGTCTCTGATCACGGAGAGGATAGCTCACGCACACACACACACACACACACACGCACACAATCATAAAAAATACATCTGTGTCTATGTGTGTGTGTGTGTGCGTGTTTTATTGTGTATTATTGATGGTATTAGTGTTATTGCGGTTGATCTTGCTACAGTGCGCGTGGGATGGCATGGCTCACAGTCACACAGCTCATGAAAGAATACATCTGTGTTGTTTTGGTCCGTTATTAATTGAATATTGTTTGCAATTAGTGTGCGTGCTGCTTCATGCTCGCTCGAGTGTCGAACCTGACCGATGCGTGCCTCACAGTTCACACACACAACATCGTGAAAAGTAACGTGGATTTTTTATTGCTTCGTGTTATTTATACGCTTAATATTGCTAACGCGGGTGCACCGGTTTCGCCTCCTGAGTTCTTCCAAAAGCGGATTTATAACGTTCCCCGTGAGTTTCAGCATTAGCAACCTGCTGTGTGGCAGCACAAAAGCCATTCCACACACACACACCCACTCGCCACACCCACACACAGCAGACAGCACGACACAAACTGGACGTGTCCTAACATTTGGTGCATTAAAGGCCTCTTAATAACAGCCTGCCCAAGCTACTGTTATCGCCCAATACACTCGATAAACCTTTAATCGGCATACTTTGCCAAAAGCCGCCTCCCACATGGCTCAGTGATGGGATGAAACTGCCCTGATATGGATGTTGCCACATCGCTTTAAGCTAGGAACAACACACACACACACAGCACAACACACACAGCAACCACACGGCTGGCGACACACACACACACACACGTATCACCATACTGCACGCCTCGCAGACACCCCCTTGTTGCCAAAAGGACACTAATGCATTAGTTCGTGCACCGCCCCCAGGCTTTTGTCTGGAATGACGCGGGACAGAGACCCCGATACCACGGTGAAGGACACACACACACACACACACACACAGGACACACACACAGCAACCACACAAGGGACACAACACAGGAACACACAGGAACCCAAGGAACAGAGCGAGACACACAACACAGGAATACCACAGGAACATACACACACACACACACAACACACAAGGAATAGAGGAACAGTAGGACACCCACGTACACAACACACAATCTACAAATACAGTACACACGCCACAATATCCAGCTTAGACACACAAACAAACACACACACACACACACGCACAAATGCATACATGCACGTATCCACAAAGAAACAATGGCAGAGGAATAGGATTAGGAACCACATTGCGGATATGGAAATATATCATCTGTGAATCGTGGGCTCTGACCTTTCACGTGTACAACATGATGTGTGTGTGTGTTTGTGTGTGTGTGTGTTTGTGTGTGTGTGTGTGTTTGTGTGCGTGTGTGTGTGCATGTGCGTTTGTGTATTGTGTATCTCGTATTCCCTCACGGCCGCTTTGCTTTCCGCTGCTCTCTTAAAAAGCTGAATAAGCTCGCGTTTTGCACATGAGCCGGTTTTTAATAATGAAGTACCGTAGCTATTAGGTATAGCCTAGCCTAGCGTAGCGTAGCCTAGCCGGTGTGAACGACCGTATGAAACGTGGACTGTCCCCGCTGTCGTGGAATTTAGACCAGCTGATCGTCACCATTGTGCGTGTGATTCAGGATGCACGGCTGGTGTCACTTCAGTTCATGGTGTATTATAAACGTTTGCAGATGACTGGGATGTCCACACGCACACACACACACACACTCACATACACACACACACGCATATGCTGTGTGTGCTGGCCAGTGGTTTGTGTCGAGCCAAGCCGTGGGCGAGTGTGTAATAAGTAAAGATCTTTGTTTTTTTTTGTACAATAAGAACTTGTGTTGTACACCCTAAGAGGACATCGCACTCGTGAGTAAGCGGACAGCCGCGTGGAAAGGAAAATTGCTTAATTCGTTCCAAAGATAATTAGCCATGTTGAGTCGGTAGGCCGACACACTACGAGTGGGACCACTCAGAAGAAGAAGACGAGGAACAAAAAAACAACAGTAATAAAGCCACACAAAAAAAAAACCAAACCGCAGTCTGAGAGCCACATCTGCAAGAGGTTAATAAAGAAGAAGTTTTAAATGACTTGGTGGATGGCGGATATTGATTTGACATTTTAAAGTGTGTGTGTGTGTGTGTGTGTGTGGGTCAGGACACGAGGGAGGGGGTTTGGGGGGGTTGAGGTTCCCTGCAGGTTGCCCGTCCGGTGAGGGTGGGGGGGGGGGGGGGGGACGTCTTAGTCCGACTTCCCTGGCGGACGGCAACGGCCACAATATTACCTAGAATGGCAGTGTGCGGCTGGCTATTTTACTTTTTATTTGTTTAATTTGTATTTTTTTTTTTTTTTACTCGTAGATCCTGTGGCAATGGTGTAATCTTATAGGAGAGCGCCAGTTGGCACATGTGGACGACGAAAAACAGAGAAGAAATAAGACGCAGAGTCTGTGGGAGACATTTGTGACTAACACTAACCACCGGTTAACCATGCCAGCAGCCACAGAGTGCAGGAATGGAGAGACAAGAGAGAGAGAGAGACAGAGACAGAGATTGAGAGAGAGAGAGGGATGGAGACTCAGAGAGAGAGAGAGAGAGAGAGAGAGAAAGAGCAGCAATAGGCGTAGTAAGGAAAACAGGAGAGAACATCCCTCGTGAATGATGTCGTCTAGTTTTTCCTATTTACCCTTTTTGCTTAAAGATCTCCTAATGTCTTAAAGACCGGTTTTTCTTTTTGTGTGTGTGTGTGTGTGTGTGTGTGTGTGTGTGTGTGTGTGTAATTCCCCTTGTCTTGCCTTTGGACACCAACCAAGAACCAAAATGGCTTCCATCGAGCACAACAACTGACAAGTATTTCAGCCGTTTTAGGGGGCGGGCGGGGGGGGGGGTGGGGGGGCGAGGAACAACACACAGATCACTCTGCGTATATTTAAAACCCGCCCGTGTGAAAGTGAGTTGACATACCGCCGGCCTGCAGGGCGCTGCGTGCCAGCCAGCCACCGTCGCCGTCCTAGACTATATATAGGCATGATAGCATAATAGAAAATAACAGTCTTTGTACGGGTAATGGACGGAGGGGGGAAAAAATGTTTCCCATGATGATATGAGGGGAGAAGAAGTGGTTAAAGTTTGATGCTTTACAGATGAGCTGGCCTTCACGGCGAGCCCTCGGTGTCGTAGAAGGACAGATCGGCCGGGGGAGACGGGGAGACTCGGCGACGTTCATGGGAACAGGAAGAAGAATAAGAAACGGAGAAATTAAATACACAATAAAAGTCCTGATGGATAGAGGAGTTTTATGCCCTTTCTGGTTTTTTAATGTGAATGGGTTCTGGGTTTTGAACGGCGACAAAGAACCAAACAACCTTGTGAGCGATGGGAAATTTTGTGCCTTTAGAAAAAACACTAAATGATTTTTTTTTGCATTAAAAAGTGCACTGCAGGGAAACAATTATTGTATCCGTCGTATTGAAGCTGGGGTGTGTGTGTCTCTCTACCTTGCATTGGGAGTGCAATACAATAAGAAAAACAGACGCGCACACACACACACACTTGCACACACACACACACACACACACACACACACACTCCGGTCCTTGTACCACCTGCAAGCCATCAAGTGTGCCGCTGTCAAGTGGTTTTGATTTAGGAGAGAGTGGTTCGAAAACCTTTCTCTTTCTTTCTTCTTCCTCCTCTTCCCCCGGCCTCGGTTGTCGGCGGTGGCGGCGGGGGGGGGGGGGGGGGGGGGGGGGGGGGGGCTGGCGTCGGACGGGCGGGCAGCCGCAGTTCGGTGGGGGATGTGTGTGTGTTCGTTGCGGAGACTCTCTGTGTTTTTAACCAGGCTAACATACGTATCGTAGCACGCCGCAGGGAGGCAGAGAGAGAGAGAGAGAGAGAGAG
>PIJE02003979.1:10996-20996 GCA_002895965.2 Coryphaenoides rupestris
CTGTCTTCTTGTGTCACACAGTGTGGGTGTGTGTGTGTGCATGTGTTTCGTGCTTGTGCATGTGTGTGTGTGTGTGTGTGTGTGTGTGTGTGTGTGTGTGTGTGTGTGTGTGTGTGTTGCATATTATTAAGACGGTCGGTAGCTGGGAGTCCTCCCCTCACCAGCTCATCCCCTCATAGCTTTTATTACTTCCTGCTCTGAAAGGTCTGGATGTCATCTCGTCTTGCCGGCCCATAATTAGATGTTGCTAAGCCTCCCCGTTCAGCCGCCGTCTTATCAGCTAAATTGTCTTCAACATTTTACAAAAGTGATTTAGTCTTGACATTTCTCGGCTTCTTGCCGCAATCTCGGCTTGACCCCTTAAACTGTACAGGAATCCACGGAGGTCATTTTGTTCATGAAATAAACTTCCGCAGTAATTTGTGTCGATTTCTCCATTTATTTCGAATGTGTTTCTTAACTGAGTGTTGCGAAAGGTTACGGCTCGTATTGAAGAGGATATGAACGTTTATTGGAAGCAGTCTATTACGGCCTCTTCGTGACTTGCTTGCGGCCCTGTGTTGAACACAATTATCTCATTATAATTCTCCACTGTATCGAAACCGAAATGTTATTTAATCTATTCTTACTGTAGTGGCGAAACAGTTTGGGTTTTTCCTTTAACCCCTAAATCCTATATTCCTTACTATTTTTACCACAAAGGAGAAAGCAGGTGATGCAGTGTCAGACTCGCAGTTTGTGTCCAAAAAATCCAATGGGAGAGAGTTTGACTGTCCAATGTTGTCGGTTTTTATTGTAAATAAAATATAATACAAAATAAGGATATAAGTATAGTTTAGAGTCCATAAATCTTTAACTTCTAAAGGCAAAGGCTGCAGCAGGATGCACAGGCCCAAACGGAGTTCACAGACAGCGTGGTTCACAGACTGAGGTCAATGACGGTAATTGCTGGCCCGCCTTCTCCCCGTCATGCGCTACCGGCAGCCATTTAAAGGGTGGCCCCCTCACCACCTGTAGCAGGTGCACACTCACACAATTCCAGAAAAAACAAAACAGCAGGAGTGAGAAATATGTAAAAGGAAGTATAATGTGTGTATGTTGTCAGTGGCAACGCATTTGTGCAAAAGATTATGTTGAAAAAATACAAATACAAAATATCTCCGCGGAGCTACGACGATGGAGACTAGACACTTTCGCGCCATCTCCAAAACACAGAAACTGCACAGAAGTGCAAACCATCATTTAAAACCAGAACAATGAGGTCTCATCTCTTTGGCCCAAGAGCCAAAGAGACCCACGAGAGACAATGAAGCCCGACCCGGCAGGACAACCAGGGCAAAGGTTCTGTGAAGAGGCGGCCATTACCAAAATGACAATGAAGGCCGAGCACAAAATAACATTGACCCTTTAAACACAAACAGACAAAAACACTCAAGTAAATCAGGGTTGAGTTCATTGACTTTGACCTTACATAATCTATAATCGACCTCCATCATAGTTCATTCATAAGTGTAATATATATATATATGATTGGACACAAGGGACTGGTGTTCTATATATGGTACTCTATATACAGCATATATATGGAGGATGATTGTTGTACAGAGGTGTCTGATGCTGGGTATGATGTCATCGCAGAGGGAAGCAAAGCGGGCATCTGCATGATGGGAAAGAGTGTGGCATTAACGAATGAGCTCGCAGATTACATCAACAGCCCCTTGGCCTGTTGCCTAGACAAGCGTTTGTGTATGACACGCACACGCACTATACACACACACACACACACACACACACACAACTATACACACACACACACACACACACACACACACACACACACACACACATTTGCATAACGTTGCGCGCACACACACATAAACACACACACACACGCGCGCCTGCATGCTTCCTTCACAGCGGATTGGGTATAATCCCGGTGCTGAGGATAGTGCATGACAGCCTTGATTCCAGACAATGACAGCGACCCATCAAGTCTGTTGGATTAACCACCGAGTAGAGATGGACTCCATCTATTGGTGGAGGCAGGGAAGACAAAGTATAACACTGTTAATGCTGCAACTACCTTTTTCACACCTGTAATGGTATTCTAATGTTATTTATTTTACCAGAATGTATTTGGATAGACATGTGCTGTCATGTGCTGTTTTTTCGAATGAAAGGTGTGTTGGTTTCCTGCTGCTATGAATGCATATACTGTATATTTATATAGTTTACCCTGAACAAATGTTGTGGCATTTTGCAGTTATTACCTTAAAGTTATTACCTTAAAGTGTCGTGAATGCTAGGCAGGTTGGACTCCCCGATCCAATCAGAGAAGAGATGCTTTGATTAGTCAGAATTGCTAGAATACAGAGGCAGGCACAAGAAACAAACAGAATAATCACAAGAATTTCACTGTTCAGAATGGCCCTGTATTACGAAGAACGTGAGAATGAAAAGACGACATGAAGAACACTTTGACTTGCTCACATCACTAGCCGTGATTTTCCAATCATTCCAATGTCATTCCAATGATAATGGCTGAGTAAGTGGGCCAAGAATACATTTCCAACGATCCCTCGCTCGATGCTGTGGTGGCAGTATATACCTCGGGAGGGAGAAGGGTTGTCTGGCAATGGGAAGGTTGTCGGTTCGATCCCCATCACCCCCATCGCCATCACCCCTAGCCAAGTGTCGAGGTGTCCCTGAGCAAGACACCTAACCCCGACTGCTCCCGATGAGCTGGCTGTTGCCTTGCATGGTTGACACCCCCCTTCTGTGTATGAATGTGTGTACGGATGGGTGAACGCGAGGCAATGCAAAGCGCTTTGGATAAAATCGCTATGTAAATCCAATCCATTTCGGTCCTCTATGGCAGACAGTTGTACTGAATGGGGCTGAATGGGACTGTGTGGATTTACAGATAGAAGACAGGGAGTTGCTGGTATCGGCTCGTATTGCCCAGACGACGAATCACGGCCTAAATAATGGATGAGTTTGGCGTCTCTACTCTCTCTGGATGATTGATGTCCACTGATCCCCGAGTCCCTCTGCCACGTCCAGAGTGAAAAGTTAATTGTTCTAATTCTTCCCCTGACCGGAGGTCGCCCACGGTCCTCCCTGATCGTTCACAGCAAGTCGTCTTTATGTGTCTTGCAAGTCATCACCGCATAAAGCAATGACATGAGCAACTTGATGTGAAGAGGCAGGGCTGTGGTGGGGACACTGGAAGGAGCCCCTTGATAACTAGCCCAATTTGCCACCATGGTTTAACAGCTTTTGGTTACCGTGAGTCACAGTTAAAAACAACAGAGCCGAGTGGTATATTCACACAGAACAAGGAGAACATCTCTCCTCTGCCATCGCCGAAACTTATCGGCGAGCATTTTAGGGAAACCGTCTGTAGCATTAGCTCCTTGCGACACACACCTCTCAAGTGGCTTCTGCTGGGCTCCTCCGACATCAGGACACAGGAAGGTGTTAATGCTAGCGGTCCTTGAGTGTGTGTGTGTGTGTGTGTGTGTGGTGGTTTAACCTGTGGTGCATTGATGAGCCAATGTCAAAGTAAAGTCCGGGTCAAAGTGTTTTATTGTCACCACAGGTGTGCAGCCTCACCCAACCCCCACGGAAGGACAATGCTGTCCATGATTTACTTTTGGCTGCCTTGATGTCAAATTTGGTCCCGGTATGAAAAAAACCTGCCACAAAAATATTGAAACAGAAAAGTAAAGGAAAAAAAAACGGAATAACGCCACGGGGGGCCTGTCAAACGCGCTTTGTTCCTACAGCCGAGCTGCGCGCTGCTGCCGCCTCACACTTGCGAGTGTGTTTTTTCCCGAGGAATCTTATGAGGAAGTGCGTATGTGGAGGCGGAGGGCCGGCGGCCGGGGCTGCCACGCGATTGGACACACAGGCTTTGATCCGCGGACGGAGCGCTTTTTTAAAACTCTTCCAAGAAAGCCCCCAGAGGCTCTCTTGTTGCTTATTTAATTTGTGTATATATTTAGCCCTGCTTTTGCGCTGGGCATTGTGTGTGTGTGTGTGTGTGCCTGTGTGTGTGTGCCTGTGTGTGTGTGTGTGTGTGTGTGTTGGTCGTGGAAAGGGGTCAGCTCCACAGGTAACAAGAGGGAATGGGCCGCTCTGCTGAATGACGTGAAATGCTAAGTGTGTTCACCGTCACGGCTGCGCCTTTGAATATTATTAATTCAGTAACCGTTGTGTATGTTTCCACGTCGCAAAAACCTCAGTATGTGATTTCAAGTTCAGGCATATCTGGATGGGTTCCTGAAAATATTCCTACCTCTGATCACAAGGAATTGTACTTTCATCGGTTCCTCGTTCCATCGGTTCCCCACCGCCGCCTCTACCTCTCCATCCTACACACCTGGTTGCTGTGGTTGCCCTATGGTATACTAATACTGACAATATCCTCATCATCATTGTGTGCCATCAACAACCATACATAGATATATTTTCAAGTACAAGAACGTATACGTTATCAGGCTTTGACTTGCTGTGAGCTGCTCTCCATGAATTTCTGGACTGCTGTTGAGACACTGCTGCTAAGTTACGACTGGCCTGATTCGCCTGAATCAATGATGTTATCAGAATTTCAGAAACTACATATCATTTCTGGTTAGGAGAATAATATTCCCATTCTTTCGACCAAAAAGGATGAAGCCAAATCTTTGTTTCCAGTAAGGTTGGACGCTCAAGAGGTAGAATATGACAATTCAAGACAAACACTTGATTAGAACACACATGATACAATAAAATTAATGCAGCTGTTTACAGTTGACTTGAACTTTCAGAGTCCAGTAATCAAGAGCCAGAGTCAGTGACAATGAAAGCCAGACAATATAAAACTCCACTGACTCTCTGTTGTATTTGGCATACTTGATAACTTTTTCGCCAATGAACCAGTGGCTCGTATTCGTAGCGCCATTCAAGGTGTGGGCGAACACATGCCTACCAGAGATGAGAGGCGGTAATAGGGTCGGCATGCAGGGACAACAGTCTATAAGTAACTGTTAAAGCGTACAAGACATAAACACGTTGATCATAATGCAAATAAGGCTGCCTGCTTTATGTGCCCTCAGATATCACGGCGGCGTGCCGCTCCCGATTGCGTCTTTGAATTAATTCAAGAAGGAATAAAATTGCAAAGCAGAGAGCTCCTGCGGGCTGCGTCGTCAAAGCCAGATAAAAGAGACTCAGATTGTCACTTTCAAATCAGATTTTAAAGACCCGGCCTGTTTTGATCGCGAGCTCGGTATCCACAGAGAACTATCGGACTGTTGGGCCCCCGGACCCACCCTTTACGACAAGGTGGTGGTGGTGAAGGGTGCTATAATACAGCTATTACATCATGATACGTGATACGATGTCTACGGCGCGATGCCTGGCGTGATGGATGCGATGCGATGGCTGTCTGCTCCTCTCGCAAGGTTGTTTGGTGTTGTCTTGTCTGGTTGAAGTGTGGCTCAGAGGTGTGGGCCGAGAGAAGTCGCTTTGAAAGTGGTCTTTAAAAGTTAGCATAATGAAGCCAGTGGCGTCATTAACGCTCGTCTGTAATCAATCACGGACACTCATTATTCATAAGATCTCAACAAACACCAACACAAGGTTTGAGAGTCTGTCTAGCAATGCGGTGTTGCTAGACAGTGCTAAATCACTTTGAATAGATTTAGCGAAACATAGACACGAATAGCAGGAAAAAATAAAACATTGATGCATTTATGCTTTAACGGATCTTAAAAAGCAAAAAAAAAACAATAATAGTGTGCTTTCCATGAATATATTTGCTGGACTGCTGGCAATATAGCGACGCTGCCGCAAGCTAGCTCTCACTCGTGGTCGGATTCGCCTGAATCAATGATGTTGAACAATGTTGAACTTCAATTCAACCGGTGTGATTTAATTGAAGTTGTGGTGATTTTGCACGGCTCCTTAAGAGTTCCATCTCCGCCTCCATGCAAACGGAGAGGATGAAGTAAAAGTCCCGCTTCGTGTCGGCAAACGGATGAAGTCTCGTCTGCGTGTGGATAATCGTTGGAACATCTCTTGAACACAATAAAGCACTTTCTGTGCGTGCCGCGCTTTCAGTGTACGATGAAGGAGGTCAGGACGTATTTCATGCTGATGACACGACGGGGCGATCGCGTCGATGCGCTTCAAACACATTTGAATGGGACTTAGCGAGGTCACGGTTGTTCACATCGTCGCTCTGCTCTTGAATGAGTTGGTGGACGGATGAATAAAGAATAATGAATAATGAATACATTAATGAGGAGGAGAGAGAGAGAGAGAGAGAGAGAGAGAGAGAGAGAGAAAATATTTTATTTTGAGCCAGTGTAGTGTTTGTGCTTCTGAAGGACCACAGGTGAGACACGAGCAGCAGAAACACAAGAATGTGAAGAACTCACTTGTTTTAATCAGGGTTGTACATCCACTGAGGTTTTATATTACATAGGTTATTATTTGCGAGAGAGCGAGAGAGAGAAGAGAAAGAGAGATAGAGAGAGAGCGCATATGTGTGTGTCTGTGTGTGTGTGTGTGTGTGTGTGTGTGTGTGTGTGTGTGTGTGTGTGTGTGTGTGTGTGTGTGTGTGTGTGTGTGTTTATGTGTCAGTGTTTGCATGTGTCTGAATGTGTGTGTTTGTGTGTCGAGTGTATAGTTTTTTTTTTACTACCCTGCACTGTAAAAAAAACAACAGTTTCCTGACCGGCTCACGTCGTCAGCACTCAGACTTCACCAGCTCCGCCGTCGCAGACCGCCGCAAGCTCTAATGGCGTCTAATGGCCATTGTTAGCTTCTCACGTCGCTCGCCAGGAACACCATTCCTTTCACGGCTGGAATCCAGTGACAGCAAAATGATGCCTAATGTGAATGAGAAAAACAGATGTCTCGCTGGCATATTTATGTGTCACACGCACCACGCAGTGCATGCTGGGTAATGCTAATGTAACCCGCCATCCCCACCCATCCCCATCCCCACTCCACCGGCACACTGGCAGTAGCTGTTGCTATTATTAGGTTACCGTTCATTGATTTGATTGTACGTTCATTTGGTTTCTCGCTTGGTCTCTTCGATCACACGTGAGCACGCACACACACACACACACACACACACACTACATTTACATTACATTTAACTTCATTTAGCGGAGACTTTTATCCAAAGCGACTTACAAGCGAGGCTCCGAACGATCGATAGCAAACTTAAGTGCTGCACAAACACGTTTCCTGAAACTTGCCTGAGCCACAGGATCGCTGAAGGTAATAAACGCGTGGATCTGTTTCCATCATCTATTTATTCATATCTATATTATATTTCAAATGCTTGTAAGTCAGTGACTTTTGAATACTTCATAAGGTGGATGGAATAAGTGATGATGTAGTTTTAGTGTAGAAAAGTCAAATATGTATGTTCGTACGTCCAGGCACTTATCGAAAGTACTTAGCATTTAGCATCTTTCATAGCAAGGGGTTAACCTACCAATGAAATGTGGACTTAACAGAGATTAGTGCACATCACAAGCAAAGCCCATTCAGACAATTCAAAAAGCAAGGATTTCAAAATAAATTAAATGCTCTTCAGTGTGGATCGACATGTCGGAGTTGTTGTTACAGTTTGTCTGTAACAAGTCTGAATCTGAATTCAGTATTTCATGCATGAAGGACTTGGGAGTGTGTGTTTTGTTGTGATCTCTCGCACAATTGTATCCCTTATCCTGTGAGTATCCATAATAAAAAACCATATCCAGCCCAGTCTATTATACCACAGTATATATCAAACGGTCACACGTTTGGGCCGAGGTTTCTGCATTGGATCCCTTGACACGTTTGGGAGAAACGGGATTAAATAGTACATTTGTATCTCGGTAGCTCCTTCAACAGCCGGCTGGAGAACGTCGACCGCACGAGACTTAACGCGGCGTGAAGCGGTCAAAGACCGAGCCGTATAATCACATCGTGGCGCGCAAATATATAGAAACAAACAAACAAACAAACAGACAAACAGGCCTTCCGCGCGATTGTCATTTCCCCAACGTGTGGCTGACCTTTGGGAACAGATGAAATAATTCTGCGCCAGGAACTGCGAGAGGAATTACAGATCCTTCCGCCGCCCTGCAGATCCGACACCCGCTGTCTACTCCCACTTCTCTATCTGCTCAGCTCTCTCTCTCTCTCTCACTCCATCTCTCTCTCTCTCTATCTCTCTTTATCTACCACTCCATCTCTCCAGCCATCATTGAACACATGCAAAGGTTAAGTGGTGTTTATGCTAATGCTTTATGCTGTGTGCAGCATGGCTCGGAGCCCTCGGTGCGGCCCGACCTCTCCTCCTGACACATTTTGCGCCCGGTGGCGCTACTTTAACATTACTATTTGCGTTAACATTACAGTACAGTTAGCTCTGCGTCGAAAACACATAGCGGGGGGCCTCATAGCGGGGATTTAGCTGAAAGAGTCGCTGTGCCGCTGTTGTTATTGTGTGAGTTAGGGTTACTCTAAATTGCTGCAATGCTAAAAGGTTAACTATTCTAAAGAGCTACGATGCGAAATGGTTAACTATTCTATCTAGCTCTGAAGCTAAGGGGTTAACTCTTCCAACCAGCTAACCGGCTAACCGTGCTAAATTGCAGTGTCGTCCGTGTAATGAAAAGCACAGAGAGAGAGAGAAAGAGAGAGAAAAAAAACATTCTAAACAATTCTCGGCCCAAATAAAGTTGAGATACATACTAAAATAAGCATCGGGTGTGAGTGGAGCGTCGCTGGAGTGTGACGGATGTGTCTGTACGGATCCCACCGGCGGTGGTGACGGTGGAGCGATCCCGCCGCACGGTGCATTTTGTGGCATAACTCAAGCGAGTGCTTAAAGACGCCAGGCGCTTAAAGATACCTGCCACCGTCGGTGACATCCTATCATTTTCCCCCATCGTTCTCACGAGCGGGGGGGGGGGAAGCACAGGTGCCGCCGGTGCATATCGACAGCGGACGACATCGAGCCGGAGAGCTAGCGACGGTAGCTGGAGATGTAAGCGCTGATCCTAGCGGACAGTAGCTGGACGGAATGTTTCGCGTTCTGTACAGTGTGTGTGTGTGTGTGTGTGTGTTCCATCCTAGCGGGGCGGGCTGTGTCAAAGGTCAGCCAACCTGTATTCAAGGTCGCTGAGCCAAACAATCTACAATCGACATAGTATGGATCATAGCAGGTGAACCTGTGGTCTTGTGGAACTGAGGGGGTTTTGAACTTGTTGAATCTGTTTATCCAACTCGATTGTACATTCCACATGCTCCACATTCTCAACACATTATTTGAATCTTATACCAATGGTCTGAGTTGCACACGTAGTTTGGCTCAAGTTTAATTTCCGCAAAGTGTATCCGCTGCCCAACCTGTAACCATAGCAACATTAAAGAACACCACTGTCAAAGCGTACTTGTTTTCAACCATGGCGAGCACAGCGGAGTTCTCAACTTGATAAACCAAACGACAGGGTAGAAAAACACACCAATTGCGGATTTTAATTAAATTCTTTCTTTTGGAGAATTCAACAACTTTGAAGAAAGGGACACAGCGGAGGAAAAATGTATGCTTTGCCGCGGCGATGGAGTCATAACCTTCACTTCGTCACCCTGTTGTGATTTATACCATTTCTAACCAGCGTGGTTGCAAAAGGGATGGGAATTATTCCTTTATTCCTTGTCCTGACAACGGTAAGCTATTGCTTACCTTTGGATTTTGAGTGCAAAACTTGAATCACATTGAATCACTTTGGTGAATATCATTTTCCGCCTTTGCAATTTCGATTACAGTTCATTCACTATTTGGTATCTTAACGTATCGCATCCAAAGCCAGTGCGTTTCAGAGTGTTTTTCCAAAAGTGTTTATTCATTGTTTTTGCTGCAGTACATTGTTTTCTGTTATATGGTCACTGCATTGACATAAATAACGAGGATATGCCAAAGCCTACCTTCCTTTATTAGCTCACA
>PIJE02003979.1:25996-30950 GCA_002895965.2 Coryphaenoides rupestris
AAGTGCGGTGTATGGTCACCTCAGCATCGAGAGCTAATACATAGAGAGAGAGAGAGGGAGAGAGAGAGGGGGAGAGAGAGAGAGAGGGAGGGAGGGAGATAGAGTGTGAGTGTGAGTGTGAGTGAGTGAGAGAGAGAGAAAGAGAGAGAGAGGGGGAGAGGGGGGGCGTATTGTAATTCAGTCCTTGTTTCCCGCCAGCAGCCACCGATAGCTTACGTTGGAAAACAGAGAAAGAGACGCGTGAAAATAGTTGTCAAAACGTCCCAGAGCCCCTCGTGTTACCCAAGGAGGTCTGGGGGGTCCGCCGTGCGCCTTCACTCAGTAATCTAGACACGTCCGAGTACGACGTCGTCCCGGACAGTCGCACCCGGGCTCCATCACCACCATCACACCGTCACAACCATCACAACCATCACATCATCACAACCATCACAACCATCACAACCATCACACCATCACAATCATCACAACCATCACACCATCACACCATCACAACCATCACAACCATCACACCATCACAACCATCACACCATCACAACCATCACACCATCACACCATCACAACCATCACAATCATCACACCATCACAACCATCACATCACACCATCACAACCATCATCACACCATCACCACAACCATCACAATCATCACACCATCACAACCATCACAACCATCACATCATCACACCATCACAACCATCATCACACCATCACAATCATCACACCGTCACAACCATCACAACCATCACCACCATCACAATCATCACACCATCACCACCATCACACCATTACAGCCATCACCACCATCACACCGTCACAACCATCACACCATCACAACCATCACACAATCACAGCCATCACAATCATCACAACCATCACAACCTTCACACCATCACAACCATCATCACAACCATCACAATCATCACACCGTCACAACCATCACAACCATCACACCATTACAGCCATCACCACCATCACACCGTCACAACCATCACACCATCACAACCATCACCACCATCACACCATCACACCATCACAACCATCACATCACAACCATCACACCATCACACCGTCACAACCATCACACCATCCCACCATCATAACCATCACAGCCATCACCACCATCACAACCATCACATCATCACAGCCGTCACACTATCACAACCATCCCACCATCACAACCATCACAACCACAGTAAACATGTGGCGCCCTGTAACTCTCGACAACGTCATGGATGGTCGCCGTCGGACGACTTCTGAACTTCGCAGGCCCGTCGTTGGCTGCCATCACTTACTGTATTGATTATTGATTTAGGCTGCGTCCGGAACTGCGTATTATTATTGCTATTATTATCCTACTATAGTGTGTGCTGCTTCCCGGCCTAGTAGTAGGCCTATGTGAGACTAAAGTATGCGTGTTTTTTTTCGAAATACTGCAGTGTTGCGCGATTCAAGCTGACGGATGTCATTGATGACGAAACGCGACAACGTCGTTGCATTGCAAACCCACCCAAGCGATGATCGCAATATTAATACAAACATATGCAATATAAACATGCTTTAGATTACTATTTGAGTTGCCTGCTGGATCGGCCCCATTGTCTCCGATACCCGATCTAGCTATTTTAGTCATATCGGGGCCGATATCCGATATCAATATCGGATCGGTGCATCCCTAGTCGAAATCCACAATATGAATTAAATATATGTGGGCCCGACATGCATTTTTCATGATGGGCCCCCTGTCTTCGTCAGCTTCTTGACGGGTCTCTTAATGGAAAGGGATTGTTTATTGTGAGAAATGAAAAGACACAGGTCATATCTCCTATACTGGTTTGTGTGTTTTGTATTTGTCATTTATTTTATTTGATGATACAAGTGTATTCAATCTGATAAATGCCTTAAGATGAACCACCTCGTTTTCAAGGGGGTCCTAACATACAATACAACGTGAAGAACAATAAATCAAAGATATAAACATGAACGACAGGACAAATATAATAAACTCCAACAAAGACAATTAACACACAAACCACAAAGAGGCTGTGAACAAATGCTTATATTTGCCCAGCAATTATTTATTCATCGATTGTGTTCATTATTTTGTGAAGTATACTTTTCTGAGACACCTATTTTCTTATTTTTTTTGTATGTTGTTGTCGGCCTCATGTAAGCTCATCCTCACGAAGCGTACTTTTACGGCCTTATCTTAATATATATTAATCCTCTTAAAATCCAACGGCAATTCAACAAAACAGTTTTTCGTTTGTTATGCAGCCATTGTCAGTTTAACAGAATAATGCTGAGACTGTGTGTAAGTGTGTGTGTGTGTGTGTGTGTGTGTGTGTTGTGGCAACCCGCTTCCACACCTGAGGCAAGACGCCGAGAAAACACTACACCACAGTCTGATAAGGCTCCGTGGCGGGCCGTTTATTCCACACACAAGCAGACGGATCACGTCAGTACGTTACTATCTGCAGGATAGGAGTCCTCTCCGAACTCCGTATCGCCGCGCTCCCGTGCGTGGCGGCGTCTCGGCGCGATCTCGCCGAACTCCGAACTCCGAACTTTTTTTATTTTTTATTTTTATTTTATTATCAAAAATCATCTGTTATTTACATTTTTACACACTATTTACATTATATTTTCATTTCCCCCCGTGATACATTTTTAGCTCATATGTGACTTCTCTTTCTCCATACATTAGGCCCGCCTGAAGGCCCCCCTCTGCCCCTTGGGCCTCCAGACGCTCCCTCCCTCAATCACCAAAATCATCAAAACCGGCTAGACCGCCTGCGGGCTCTCGACCACACCACCAGCCCGCCGACCCCTGCCAACCCATAGAAATCATATATAACCAAAACCATGCCATCCTCCTCTATAAAGTGATAAAACAAAACCGGTTAGGCAGCTTGCAGGCTCTCTACCACACCACCAGCCCACAAGCCCCCACCAAACCATAGAAATCATATAAAACTCAAAATAGATGTGATTGAGGGGACAAACAAACATCACATACCCCTTGAGGCGGCCTGCAGGCTTTTAACCACACTCCCTTCCTGCAAGCCCCTCACTCACCCAGCGAAATCAATTTGCACATTTTGTGAATCGGCAAGCGATGTGCTCAAAATACATTGTGGATAACCTTTGTGACATGTACTTTCAAATATATGCATCATCATCATCATCATCATCATCACCACCACCATCATCGCCTCCGCCGTCATCATCATCATTGTTCATTCCCCCAATACATCATCCCATCAGTAATTATATTTCACCCAATGCCTTCAAAATCCAATTCCACCTTCCCACTCTCTCCTATGCTAACAAACGTGCTTCCCTCCAAAAATCCCACCTCAAAGTGCTCCTCCTTTATGTACCCATGCAACAAATTGATTTCGCTTTTCATAGTGCTCTTAAATATGTGCCATACATCCCTATGTGTGTGTTCGTAATGGGCCAGGTCCCTTCGCAGCTTGACAGCAAACCTTGCATGGCTCAATGTATAATTTAATAAATCAGTATTGCACCCTTTCACTTCCTCATTCACCCCGAACAGCCATAGCTCCTTCCATTCCATTCTTTCTATAAACCTTCCATCCCAGCATGTCTGTATCAGTTGTTTTATTTTGTTATGGTACCCGACTAATTCCCTACATTCAACAAACTCATGCATACACGTTTCCACCCCCACCCCGCATACATCGCATTCCTTCTTCACATTTGCATCAAATCTGCTGATCACATTATTATTGAACACCCTGTTGTGTCTTAATAGAAAGTCAAAGTGCTCACATTCGCTGCTGTTCCATTTCACTCTCAGATTCATCCACATCCTTTCCACATTCAAGCCTTTCATTACACTCTTCCATACCTTCTCCCCCGCCGGCCTCCTCACCTTTCCCTTCCTCAAGCATTCATACATCATCCGTGTTTTTAAGTTCACCAGATTCACCCTCCGTTCCCCTTCGCCCACATACATTTCCATCTCTCCTTCCACCCTCTCCACAGCCTCTCTCTCTATCATCTTCCTCCATTCCCTCGGCATCCCTTTCTTAATTCTTTCCATCACCCCCTCCGCCATTCCCATCCCCATCTTATCTCCCCTTCCTCTAACCTCATCTACCACTACCTGTGCCCCCATAAACCCCGGTACATATTCGTACACTAAGTCCCTCACCTTTCTAATCCCCGCTCTCCATATCACCCGGTTGTATATCATGCTCCCCTCAAACTTAATTCTTGGATTTAAGAATATAGGCTGCTCCCACACCTGCCTCACATTTTTACATTCATACCCCACACATTTTACAAATTCCCGCCACGCCCCCAGCACCTCTTTATAAAAATCTGACACCCCGTCCAACATGCCCCTCTTTAACTCCATATAGACTCCGCTCTCTCCACATCCCCACATTTATTAATCGCCTCCCTTAAAAACACCTTCCAATTGTGGTCCCCCTTATTATTTACATATCTTACCATTGTTTTCACCCTAAGTGCTTTCCTCTTCCTATCTAAATTAATCAGCTTCAACCCACCATCTTTATAGTCATTCTCCATCACCTCTCTCGCTATCTTGACTCCCCTCCCTCCCCACAAAAACTCACTCACCATTCCCTCCACATCCTTTATCACTCTATCCGGTACATCCAATACATTCATAGCATACACTAATTTGCTCATCACCAAACCGTTTACTACCACCACCTTCCCCTTCAGCCTCAGCTCTCTCATCTTCCAAAACCCTAACGTTCTCCTAATGCCATTCACTATACCCTCAAACTGTCTGTCCCTCCCTTCCTTGCCCTCTATCCCTAGGTTCACTCCCAGCACTTTTAAATAATCCTTCTTTTCTTTCAGCCTTATCTCTTCTCTGCCTACCCTACCTACTCCTATATACATGATCTCTGATTTCTCTATGTTAACCTTAGCCCCTGACGCCCTCCCATA